>JAFVLL020019850.1:0-12283 GCA_021397915.2 Tor tambroides
TCTGAAAGCTGAATAAATAAGCTTTCCATTGATGTATGGTTTGTTAGGATCAGACAATATTTGGCCGAGATACAACTATTTGAATATCTGGAATTGAGGGTGCAAAAAAAAAATCAAAATATTGAGAAAATTGCCTTTAAAGTTGTCCAAATGAAGTTCTTAGCAATGCATATTCCTTATCAAAAATGAAGTTTTGATATATTTACGGTAAGAAATTTACAAAATATCTTCATGGAACATGATCTTTACTTAATATCCTAATGATTTTTGGCATAAAAGAAAAATGGATAATTTTGACCCATGCAATGTATTTTTGGCTATTTCTACAAATATACCCCAGCGACTTAAGACTGCTTTTGTGCTCCAGGGTCACATATGTGTATACTCTTGTGCACCTTGCATGGAAAATGTAATAATTGGAAGAATTGCTTGTGTTGTTGTAAATTAGTCATCTAGAAGTCAAATTGGAAATTAATTAATTTTATTTATTTATTTATAAAGGTAAATTATCATTCTAAAATTAGATGTTATAAATTATTTTTTTAAATGTTATAACACACATTCTAAATTACATAATTTAATTTAAATAACTAAAATGAATTTATTTTATTAAAAATAAATGTAATTAAATAAAATAAAATAAAATTTTATAGAATTATTTAGTTAATATTATACATGCAAAATTACAATTTAATATTTTAACTTAATTACAATTTAATATTTTAACTTAATTACGTTTCTGACATTGCAAATAATTATTAATTATATACCATTATGCAATTATTCATTGCATATAATTATTAAATACATCTAAAACATTATACACAACAATTATTAAAGTTATTGTTTATCAGCCTATATATACATGCAGTGTCAGACATCATGTCTTATCAAATAGGCTTGTTTGTACATATCATCTTGCTCTTTTTTTGTTGTTGTTTAATGGATTTTCAGATGTTGGTAAAATTTCAGTTGCATCTGTTTGTTTGTGCATTATAACTTAGCTTTAATGCATTGAACATGCATCTTCTATATGCTCCGTAATTAGGCTGCCACATTGATACGTTAATTGTATATCTGGTCATGTGACCTTCAGCCGTTTTGACCCATCTCTGCATCTCCAGCACCCCTTATGCCCGGGGTGCACAGCTTCCCCCCACAAGAGCTTTTAAAGCCAGTCAAGGGAAGCAGCTGTACAGTGGGGCAGAAATCTGGCCAGCCACCATCAGCCACTGCACCAACACCGGCCTGGGCTGGCTGCCTTCTGATTGGCAGAGCCCTCACCCATGTGACTCAGGGCTGGCTGGATGCTCTCCGGCAACTGACACAGTTGATGGGTTGCTGGGATGGAGGCTGTCACTGGAGCAGAATGGGGTAAGTCTCCGTTTAACGCCCTGATCTCTCGATGCAAGCGTGCAGATGCGTCGTCTACTGTTCCAGCTATTCAGCGCGGAGGAAATAATAGCGCGTTTGTTTGTGTGGTACAGCAAGGCGGTGCCGATAAGCCTTTTGTTTTGATGGCTGGTTATTGAGAGGGTGTGGGGGGATGTGCATAGATCGGGATTCTGGCTTTATCGTGGGGATGCTTAAAAAGCCTCTTTTGTGCTGCGCGAGGACAGATGCACGAGCAGGCTGATTATTTATAGCGATGGACACGGATTCCACACTAAATGTAAGCAGCAATTGCTCCTGTCAAGATGGAGGGGCTGTTGCAAGAAAAGCCTTTTTTTCTGATTTAGCGAACAAAGCAGAGGTTTAATGCTGGATTTGTTGGTGCAAAACACCATTTTGGCTTGGTTAGATGGTGCTTGTGAAACCGGGATGTTGTCGGTCACCGTGTCTTTGTGCACGGAGGGAAGGGCATCTTGACTGCAGGGAATTTTAGCATCTTGCATTGCTGGAGAAGAGGTGACTGCTTTAATGCATCAGAAGCATTGCATGCACAGCACTGCACCTCTGGTGAATAAATGCATGCTCGGTGGACATTTGTAAAACGTTTGCAGTTGTGAAATAATGCAGACGTGTGAAGGTGCACACATGCGTATTTTTGAAGAAAGTGTTGAAATATTAATGAGTCTTTCTTCTTTTCCCTCCTCCCTGTTTCCTTACCTTGAGCCTTTTTGCTGAATGGATGTCGACCATTTTGCTCTGTCTACATGCCAGAGAGAGGTTTTTAAATATATTATTAATTGCGTTTTCACAACTCTTCATTATGGTGGATTTATAAACTATAAAATTGCAAAGCTATACTCAGCAAGATTAATATTTGTGAGCATAAAATGCATCGTTATGTACATTAATTTCACCTTGAATGGCGTTTTATTACCTTTGAAAGTGCAAGCGTTTGTTTATTCACAAAATGTGTGTCATCAGATGTGTGTCAGCAGATTTCTGTGGCAATCGGACTCATTCTGCCCTCATAACAGCCTGAAGAGTGTAACGTGCTGTTGGCATTAAATCATATGCATCCGTGCTGGTTAATTAGTCATGTTGCTTTGTAATAGCAAGAGCTTGATGTAAATATGTGGATTTTGAAAAAGATATTTTGGATCAAACTATTTGCATTCAAGTTGTAGATTTTTGTCAGAATTGCCTGCATTTAATTGCTTTCAGTAATCTGACCAATCTGCAATAAACAGGCAAATAGGAATATCTACATTTTTTGATAAATTCTGCTTCCTAATGGCCATGGATGCCCTGGAAACAGTGGCAGAATCCGTAACGGAGTCACATTGATTGGACACAGCTGCAAATTAGCCCTGACACATTGACGGGCTGCTTGGAATGTGGGCTGTTGCTGTTGGTTAATGTACAACCAGGTTAAACATAATCTGGTGAAAGTGGAATGGAAGGAATTCAGTTTATTGTGCATGTTGTGAAATGGTTACAACATGCACAGTCACTTTTTCGTTTGACATTTTTTTCCCTGTGCAATTTTTATTTTGGAAGAAACTGTTTTTGATGGCAAATGCACACATACAGTTGCATTGCTCATAAGTATTAAAGTTCAGTGTTTTTTTTGCCTGCAATATCTTTATTCTTAGTTTTTCCTTTCTGATAGAAAATATGTATTTTGTATGAAATATGTATTCAATATTTTACATCACAGGCCATTGATATTCCTATAATGCTGAGATAAAGTAATTTGTTATTTTGGCAAAAAACTGTTTTTGAAGGCAAATTCAACCTAGTTGCATTGCTCATTTGACACTAAGTATTGAAGTTTGATATGTGATTCCTCAACTCAAGTGTAGTGTTGAGGAGAGATGTGCTTTTAATTTACTAAGTGATCACACTCACAATTTTCACCTGCTGGACCAGAAAACAGGTTCTTCAGAAAGTGCAAAAATGATTTTTTTTCCAGTTGCAGCTGCAGAAATCTAGAGTCATGCTGAACAGGGTTTGCTGTTGACCTTTAGCATGTCAGTGGTAATTTAGTGGCAATGTGCTGATAGATTTTTCCACTTGGTTGATCAGGCCTTCACTTCAGGATGGAGATAAAAATAGGAACTTCATAACCGCAGCTCCACGCTCCCGATTCACGTCACTTTGCCTCTCAGAATTGTTTGCTTGACTGGACTCACTGCATGGGTAAAAAATGGCCGGCGGGCATCGGCTCTGCCATCCATCCACACAACGTGAGGCACGTGTGTTATTGTATTCTTCATCAGTGTCATGACCTGGTCATTGTGGCAAATATCAGAGTTCAGGGGATGATGCTCACTCATGATTGACTCTTGACACTGATGGGCTTTTACAGAGAAAACTCAAGAGGAAACCCTTGGGCCAAACACTTATACATGTATTAAGAATCATGTTTTGCACTTTATTCTTTTCACTGCATGCTTTATTTGGATGCAAAATCTTCTCTCTTTTTTCCTCTCTTTTCTGCTAGGAGGGAAAAATATATATTATAAAATATATATTTTATGAGAACTTTTATATATACATACATATACATACATATATATATGTATAATATGTGTGTGTGTGTGTGTGTGTGTGTATTTAGCAATTATTTAGAGCACATCTGCAAAAATGCCAAACGTGTTATTGTAGCTTTAGTTCCCTTCACACTTGAGTTATTTCTGCTAAGGATATAATTGCACAATATATATATATATATATATATATATATATATATATATATATAATTTTTTGTGGAAAACAGTTTTGTGGATAACAAAGAGAAAATACATATAATTGTATTGTGATCCATATACTGTTATATCATTGCCACTGCCAATTTCACTGCCAATTTTTGTTAACATTAATCATTCTTTGATTTTATTGTTTTTTTTTTTCTGTTTTATGCAGATTTTGTGATTATTTTAAATATTTTTAAAGCACTTTGAATCACCGTTGCGTATGAAATGTGCTATAAATAAACTTGCTTGGTTATTTTGTCTCCGAACTTGAAGACTAATATATTGGTAAGATCAATTAATCTGCAAATATTTTGCCTTTTTTATAACTTTATAAGTGCTGTGGCCAATTAAAGGATTGGTTCATTCAGAAATGAATCTTATCAACCTTATTTAGTTCCAACCCTGCATTCCTCTCTAATTGTCTTATATGTCAGAATTTTATTCATCTGTTGTCCATCCTGCTCTCTATATTTTCTCTATACTAATTAATTGAGCATCAATCTGAACCACACGTGATCGTTCCTCTGTTCTTGGATGTTGTAGGTCAAGAGATAGTCCAAGATGGCTGCAGCATCGTATGATCAGCTGCTGAAGCAAGTGGAGGCATTGAAGATGGAGAACTCCAACCTGAGACAAGAGCTCGAGGACAACTCCAACCACCTCACCAAACTGGAGACGGAGGCGTCTAATATGAAGGTATAGCATGTGTTTATGTCATACAGCAGCCTAATTGTTTTCTTGAGAACATGAAATCAAAAACCAACTCTATTTACCTACTGAACGTGTGTTTCTTGAGTCATAGAGCACCACAGTGATGGTATATTTTAATAAGCCAACATTGTAAGTTAGCATCAAACTGGTTCCTTTGGCTGTGAAAGCAACTATTGAGTAGACAAGTTTACCTTTTTGATGTGATGAATGCGTAAACGCAAATATAAATAATTTTTAATGTCCCAGACAACCTCTGTTGTCTAATCTAGCCACTTGTTAGTTTTCAGGACAAGTAAAAGCTTTAAAAAAAAAGCACAAGGTGGAATTATTGATATTTTTTATGTCGTCAAATAACACATGAAAAGTTCTTGAGCTTGTGTTTGCCACAAAAACGTCAAAAAACCCAATGATTCAAGGTGATAGAACCGGAAGTGCTAAAATGCTTGTTTCAGGGGTTTTTTGGCCTACAAAAATACGCAAATAATGTGCATGAGTTATTGTAGCACATTATTTTGCAGAATGAGATCATTTTCATAATCTTTCATTGTGATGTAAGGAAAAAAATAATATTGACTTGAGAACTTGCTATCCATAAATATTTTTTTACCAGCTATGAAACTGCATATGTTCATTAATTCATTAAAAACAGACAGAACACATTTAATTATTTAATTATTTGATTTATTATTGTTATTTTATACACACATTTAAAAAATTATCAATAAAAATCACTATAACAATATTGAACTAAGGTATTTCATTAAGATAATAATTTTGATTTATAAAATGTATATAAAATAAAATTAGATGTTTTTGTTTGGTTAACAAGAGATATTTAAATTATTCTCTGTACAAACATGAACAGATGTAATTTTATTAAACAAAAGCTCATTATAAGGTGCATTCTTTGCAATTTTGATAATGCCGCTAAATCAAATCACTTCTCAGTCATTTTTAGAATGATTAAAATTACCTTCCAGCTGGCGAGTAATATTGTTTCATATACTCACATTTGGTGCTTGGCGATTTGTTCACTTTAGGCCCTGCCTACAACAATCTGAAAAAAGTGCTAGTAAACTAGAACAAGACTATACAACTAGACTACAGTATATTTTCCTCCTACCTTTAGTCAGTTTGTGTTCAGCCTCAAAGGGTTTGTATTTAAACGCCTCAGCGCCTCATTTTGTCATCCAAACGCTATACGGTTGGGCTCTCTTTTAATGTCGCAGACTTTCAAGACTAAAAATGTCATCCTCCGCCACTGATTTCCCACTAAGTACCCTTTCTTCTCGCAGCTACTGACACCAAAGGCAGTATTCGCAGGCACTTCTTTGAGTCGAGCTTTTGAAGTGGAAGCGGCAGCCTGCTAGGTGGGCATTAAGAAATTGGATGTGACCTGGCAGTCTCGGGAGGGAAGACAAAAAAGGGTTTTTGAAAGAACTTAAGGCCCAAAATGAATGTGCTGAGACATTAGAAGTTGGCTAATGTGCAAGTTTTAGAGCAAGACTGTCAGCCCGGATTGCCTGCCCCTATTTCAAGACGAGGTTCAGATGAGTTCAGGAGAAAGATATGTGGCGATATTTTGGGCTGAATTGTTGTTTCAACTCGCTGAAACGGGTCGCTGTCACATCTCATGCTGTTTAACACGTGTGAAAGTCTCTCGAAGGGAATTTATGTCACTCTGAAGATGTTGCTAAGGAGGAATCTTTGAAGCAGAAGCAGATTTTCTCTCCGTGTGTTCATATGTTGTGAAATCCTTAAAGGGGAAGAAAGGCTTTTTTTGTTGGTTCAGTGAATATGATGGGGAAAAAAGGATGTAACCGCAGTAAAGGTGTTTGTTTTAACTGTTCGCAGATCAGAGTGATTGTTTTTGATGTTTAATAGCATCGAGTTTGCTGTATGCTTTGCTAAACCTCTCTGGTTTGCTGTGAAGACACTCAAAGTCAACGTTTTACTTTCTTAATGTGCAATATTTCTGATGTGAAAATGTAGGGTGAGGCATAATTAAATAGAGAATTGATTGGATCATGAACATGCTTCTGTTTCAAATCTATAGTCATAAATATTTTCCTTAACTAATGCTAATTGTTGTTTTAACTGGCTGCTGTAGTAACAGTAGCCTTAAAGGGATAGTTCACTTTGAAATTAAAATTTGATATCTATCAGCTTACCCCAAGGGCATCCAAGATGTAGGTGTCTTTTTTTCTTCAGTAGATCCAATTTTGATATTTTTAGGTCAAACCGTTCTGGTCTGTCAGTCATATAATGGCAGGTATAGGTCACTGTAACTATAAGAGGGAAAAAGAACATGCACAGAGAAATCCAAATTAAACAATTCCCCATCGTAACTACACATTGATGGCCTAAGACACGAAACGAGCGGTTTGTGTGAGAAAACGAACAGTATTTATATCATTTTTTACCTCTTGTACACAACCATGTCCAAGTGATCTGAGTGCGCGCACGCATCCGGTGTGTGCGCCAGAGCGCGCGGTCTGGCACACACACCGGATGCGTGCGTGCACTCAGATCACTGTTTTCTTTTATTTGAGCAGAATACCTCAACAGAGATCTCTAAACAGTGTTTTCAGTGTTTTACATAATGTAGAGAGTGCGTGCATGGTCGCCAGGTTGGGAAGATTAAGTAAACCTCTGGACAGAAAATGTATCATTTTATGAAAAAAGCTCTGATTGGGGGATTTAAACTCTTGACATCTGGCAACCGCAACTATGAAAGTTTGTGGAGGCTTGTTAATGCAAGATAATGCAAATGCCATTGAAAAATGAAATGTTGTTAGAAAAATAACCAGTGGGCAAGTATCGCAGATGATTATGCAGATGATTATGATTATGCAGAAATTGTAAATAATATTGATTGTGCAGCCTTGAAACTTGATATCTGCCGAAAAGTTCACAAGTTGAAATATTATGAAAACTTGGACTTGTTTTTCAGAATAATGTGCGCTGATGAGTTAAGTGAGACCAGGAATGTCAGCTAAGTAAATATGATCCCTTTTGATTTCATGTTGACTTTTGCATGCATTAATTTAATGTCCAAGAAAGGACCTTGCTCTCCAGATTTCCTTGTCATCCTGACTCCAGATGCCTCATGCCATAGGCGCTCTCTGAACTCTAAATTCCCCGTTTCTAAAAGTAGGCATCCATTTGCTTCTAAAAGAGTGCAATCGTATTTGCCTGCGTCGGGTCTCAGGAAGTGAAATCCTGTTCATATTTGTCTTATGTAAGAGCTTTTGGACGTAACCGCTTTCATCAGGATGATCTGATATTGGGCACATCCAGAACGCCCTGATGCCAGCGGTTATGCCATCCCTAGACGTAATCATAGTGTTTAAAGCACTTAATGAGAAGCTGGGTTTGTCTGGTGTGTTTTTAGCTGTGACAGATGCTGCGGAGGCCAGAGTTCACATGCTGCCTTCCAGTTATGAGATGCTGCTATTTCTAGGACTGCAACCACTAATCGATAAAATCGCTAATGATTATAATCAACAGCCAATTTCATTATCGATTAGTCGGCTCTTTGTGCTGTGCATGGAGAACCTACATGAGTCAATCTATGCTACTTTAAATTGGCTCTTAGTAGTTTAATAGTTTGTTAATTTTGGTTATTTATTATAAATACAATATAGCGAGATTTAAATATTTTATATATATATATATATATATATATATATATATATATATATATATAAAAATTTCCAGTTAATGATGTTGTAATGAAGCAGAACTTATTGGATATGATTTTTCAATCATTTATGATTTATTCCTGATTTGCAGTAAATATTCGGTTTATTGTATATTCCCTACATCTTCCATGAGCTTTTATTTATCATTTTTAACATGTGCTGCCCTCTGTCGATGAAATGCCGTGAAGTGAACTTATCTTGCCGTATAAACCTGCAGCATTAAACTGCTGCGTCTCTGTCTCTCTGTCCAAGGTATCGCTGCTTGAGTGTTGCAGTGGCATAGAAACGAGGTTTTGTCATTCATCAGAAATGCCCTAAAACACTTACATTAGTATTCACACAATCTACTCGCTCCAGTGTTTTCCAACATCATAACCATTTTCCTATTTCTCATGGAAGTGTTCGGAGGCCCCTTCCGTTTCCCAGCCTGTGAGATACTCGCGGCTTAATTTATAGAAGCTCCCTTCCTGTCTTTGTTCGTCGGATGAATACAGCGCCGCTTCATCCTGCAGTCGCTTCCCTTCCCCTCCGGCCGGCTCAAATAAACATCTGCAGGCAGAAAATAAACAGCGCGTCTGGGCTTCCCCTCTCCACGCTCGCAAATCAAACGCCCAGCAAACAACAAACCGCTTTAGCGGAGTTTAGCTGTTTTGGTTAATCAACACGCAAGAGCAATGCAAGATTTAGCAGTATGAAGAGTCGTTTGGGTTTTCAGAGAAGGAGAAACATGGTCCTGTTTTCCTAGTTGCTTAACTTGTCATGCTTGGTTAGCAGGCATGAAAATGATGTCTAGTAAAGTGTAAAGCGAAAATCACAATTTAATTTTTGCATTTTTAATTTAAATTATTATTTTTTTTACTTTTAGCTGTCTAGTCAAATTATAATCAAGATGAAGTGTAATTATGGCTGATTTATCACACTGGAATTAGCAGGTCAAGTCTAGGTCAAGTCACAATTTTAAAAAAAAATCCTTCAGTTTTTTCAGTTTGATGGTTTAACGTTTGAAAATTAGGAAATTAAGTTTAGTATTGTAATATAAAAATAAAATTATTGTATTATTTTTAAATGCTTTATTTTACTGTGAATTATTACATAACATTTCTTATTTTTCAGTCATTTTTATATTTTAATTTAGTACTAATAAATATTACCTACATTTTATTTAGTACTAATAAATATTTAATTTTATTTAGTATAATGAATACTAATAGAACTAAATTTGTAATAATAAATATTATTGTGCAGTACTACAAATAAGCACAGCAAACCTGGAATATTTAATTAAGTTTAATATTGTAATTTTGTAATATAAAAATATTTATGTTGTATATTTCTGAGCTGTAATATAAAAATAAAATGTATATTTTTAAAATACATTTTACAGAGAAATATTTATTTTTAGTAATAAAGTAATATTTATTTTTAGTCATTTTATATTTGTATTTAGTGATAAAGTAATATTAGAAATATTATTATTATTATTATTATTATTATAGCCATATTAATATATAATCACAAAATCTTGGCCAAATTGTGCAGTACTACAGTAAGTTTAGTATTGTGATTTTATAGTATAAAATTATGAGTTGCAATGTAAAAATACAGTTGTTATATTTTTAAATAACATTTTTTTATTTTCATGTTTAATATTGCATAATATAGTTTATATTATATTTTAGTAATTTTTATATTTTTATTTAGTACTGGTAAAGTAATATTAAGTTGTTGTTGTTATTATTATTATTTTGGCCAAATTGTTATTAAATGTATTATTTTGTGCAGCACTACAATTAAACACAGCAAACCTGGAATGTTTTTAAATCCAATTTTAAATTGCAATCACAGTGCATCATAATCATAGAAGTCGCAACTGTTTCCCCCCCCCCCCTAAATCGTGCTGCCCCATTCTCAAATACCGTTTTATTTAAATGGCAAATCTATGTGGTCTAGATATTTCTACGCGTACAGACAATTACACACTGTGCAAAGTACACATACAATATACTGCAGAAATAGTAAAAGCAGTTTTCACATAGACTACAAAGAATGGAAAGCATTCATCGCTTGTTTCTTTATCCCACTGCACCTGCTTTTAGCTAAACCAAGAATGGGTTGTCATTTCCAATTCAAGCTTGTGTCACGGTGCCAGTGGTTCACATGAGTCACTGAAGGTGTGTCGTTCTCTTTCACATTCATTTCTCTTCAGAATGCTCCTGAATTATGACATAAATCTTCCATGATCTGGTCACATTGATGTTGGAGGTTTCTTGTGCTGTGTGTGTGGTTCACTTTCTCTATGGATGAGCTCAGTAACTTCTAATAACGATGCCCACATCATATAGAGCTTCCCAGTTCCTGCAGTAATGACTCAGAATGCTGTAATCTTCTCATAAAACATCTCTGCTGGATTTACTGGATGGAGTTTGCACCTTGCCCAGACAAGTGCAGCGTTGGAGGGGGAAAATCTGTGTATGCCTTGCCTCTTCTGTCCAGAACTTGTTTTCTTCTTAATCTTTAAAGTATTTTGTAGGTCTAGATGGGGTGTTTGTGGGTGTATAATGTTCTCCAACATCATTTTTAGGTCAGTTCTTAGTAGTGACGCACCCAATTGTCAGCCAGGGTTATTATAGTTCACTAAATCTAAAAGTATATAAAAAAAAAAAAAAAGAATAAAGCTTGTTGCTTGAAATAAAATAAAATAAAAACTGTTTGTTTGTTTGCCAAGGCAACATTTAGGCCCATCTTTTTTTTTTATTTTTAGTTTATCTTAATGTACTAAAATAACTAAAACTGAAATAAAAATTAATAGAAACTAAATGGACATTAAAAAAAAACAACTTCAACTAAAATTAAAATGAAAACAAAATATAAATATATAATATGTAAATATATAATATATCAAATATATAAATATAAAAATCTAATTCAAAATATTAATAAAAACTATTATAGTGTCTCGTAGGTCTGTGCAACAGTTTTGATTTCGAGTTTGGCCACCAACAATTATGAAAATACAGTAATCAAAATAAAACGATTATTGCGCCCCAATCTGCTCCCTTTCCAGCGGTGCGCTTTCGTTTGTCCAAAAAAAAAGAAAAAAAAAATTCACATGCAAATCAGTAAATCCTGTAACTTTTGCAGAATGGGACATGCTTGATTTATTAAAGTTGATTAGATTTATTCATATTTTTAAAAGTGCGAAACTTGCGCTGTTCCATTGGAGGATTTTTATATGTGCTCAGAGACGGAACAGAAGACAGGCATGTAAAGTCATCTTTTAGCTCATGGTGTGCGCCTAAACGGTCAAATACATGCAAAAATGTGTCAAAATGCGGCACTTAGTGATTATTCACGTAAACCCTCATCGGTCATGTAATAAATGAACTTAAAGTGTTGAGAATGAAAATACATGCATAACAGTAAACTGGATCCGTGCAGCTCTTAAAGGAAAACGCCACCGTTTTTCCATATTCCAATATGTTCTTCCCTCAACTTAGACGAGTTGATACATACCTCTCCCGTCTCAGTGCGTGCACTTAATCACTCTAGCGCGCGGCGCCACTGTGCTAGCGTTTAGCTTAGCACCATTCATTCCTTAGGATCCAAACAGGGATGAATTTAGAAGCCACCAAACACTTCCATGTTTTCCCTATTTAAAGACGGTTACATGAGTAGTTACACGAGTAAGTATGGTGACACAAAATAAAACGTGGCGATTTT
>JAFVLL020019850.1:12383-26501 GCA_021397915.2 Tor tambroides
GCAGCACTTCGACCTGCGCAGTAATATCATCACTCCTGAAAACTCCCCCTCCGTCAATAGAACCAACGTGTTTTCAGGAGTGATGATATTACTGCTCCGAGGTCGAAATGCTGCAAAGTGCTCTTCCTCTTCCATACATTATAGTTATCATTTTTTATCCGCTTAGAAAATCGCCACGTTTTATTTTGTGTCACCATACTTACCCGTGTAACTACTCATGTCCAAATAGTTTTGGAGGGCCAAAATCATCAAGCAAAATGGTGATTTTTATATTTTTACTGAACGATTTCTTCATATACATTTATTTTATAATGTATATTTGAATAAATCTGCCATGAAAACAAGTTTTTATTACAGCTACTTTTAATGTTTAGGCCTATCAACAAAATTTCATTTATTGACATTTTCTTGACGTCCTCTGTCTTTTTTTTTAGAAGAGTGGCCTACTTCATGTTTTAAATCTTGTTTGTCGTCTGTCGCCACGCTTGTTTTTTCCTAAGTACATACCATGTGTGTCACATGATGTTTCTTTCCACGTTTCAAGGACGTTCTGCCTTTATCACTGCGAAAGCAAAGCGGCCTGCCATCCGTCCCCTCGCTTGCGCTCAAACAATAACCCAGGGGTCTCGTCTGACTCCAGGTCAGATGAAACGCACACTAGATAGGAATCAGATATGCGGGTATTTCGGGCTCCCTGCAGATGGCTGCCTAGGAGCATTGATTTCCATTACTGGGAGGATAGGATGACATTTTTAAAAGTGTTGTGAGCTTGCAGCTCCACACATGAGTGGGTGGATGACTCTAATATTGTACCAAGGGCATCTGCATCGTGGTAACCCGATTCCTTCGGACGTTGACTCTGAGAAGAGCAAAACTAGAACTTCCATTATAGCCTCAGCGGTGCATTAGGAAATTGAAGTCCATCCGAATGTGGATTTGGCTGTTGAAAATGTAATTATACCTGTAATCTACTCTCATAAAGGTTATTTTGGGATTTCAGTTAATCACTTTTGTGATATTAGAAGACTAGACCTATTAAAACATGGATCAGAATTCCCAATGCAGTTAACTTACATAATATATTTTAAAATATTGATTGGTGGTGTTTGCTAAGTCAAACATCTAGTACTGTTACTATTATTCATAGTCAGTGTTTTGAACCAAGTGAATATTTTATTAGGTTTTTTTTTTGTTTTTTTTTAAATGTATAATTATTTTATGATGTTATATTGTATTGTTTATTTTATTTTATATTTTTGTTTTATCCTTAATTTTGTATAATTATATTTTGTTTTATATTGTTTTTTTTTAAATGTATTATAATTGTATTTACATTTTGTTTACATATATATATATATATATATATATATATATATATATATATATATATATATATGCATACATACACAGCCAAAAATATCGGCACCCTTGGTAAATATGGTCAAAGAAGGCTATGAAAATTAATCTGCATTGTTAATCCTTTTGATCTTTTATTTAAAAAATTGTTTATTTTAGTTTTATTTATATAATTATATTGTACTATTTAAGATTATATTATAATATTTATTTTATTTATTAATGTATTATATTTTTATGTTTTTAATTTATTATACATTTTTATTTTAATATTGCGTTTTTATTTTTTAATTGTATTATGTTATGTATTTTATTTTTTATACATTTGATTTATTTTTAATTTTGTATAATTATAATATTTAGCATTGTTTTTATTTATTTTCAAATGTTTATAATCATTTTGTTTTTATATTATATTATGCTTATTTTATTAAATATTTTTATTCATTTTTACATTAATATTTCTATTTTTTTATTAATATAATTCTATTTTATTTTATCTTGTTGTATTTAAATTTTTATTATATTTTAAGTTTTTAAATTGTATTATATTTTTAATGAAGATCACTTTGTGAAAAGAGTCTACCACAATAAGACCAGACACATCTCTTAAGAACATAAATAGAGGTCATTCAATTTCACGTCGTCTTGAACGAGCAGAGAGAATAATGCCGTTGTCATGCCATCGTTTGATTCACTATCTCTCTGACTCACAGTGTAATAAAGGAGTCTGTAATCATATGACCCCTCCCCTATAATGAAGCTGTTGTTTCCTGAGACGTCTCAGTGTTACGTCACGCTCCCTCGGGAGAAAATACCCGATGACTCTTCTGAGACACAGAATAATCCCGTGTTGTTCTTTTTTTGCTGGATAAGGGAAGATAAACGGCGAGCTCATGCCTGATCTTTTCCTTCTGGAGACCTCCAGTGTGTCCAGTGGGCCGTGGATACGGTGACCCTGGGCCATTTGGGAAGGGTGGTCCTGTGAAATGAATGGGGAAGCATCTGTGTTCTCCATGAGGCTTTGGGTCTCCGGGATGGGATGAGGGGGGAGGTAGCCGCTTCCTGAAAGGCAGTCACATTGTTTGGGCTTTTTTGGCTTCCAAACACGCTGGAGAACTCGCAGGGATGAAATGAGCGCTGCGAATGTCTGGTGTTTGATATGGTTTTGGGACCATACTGGCGTCATCGAGGGTTTGGGTTATGAAACCTTAAAGGGACATTGAGCAAAACCTCAGCGGTGAGTTCTGCAGATATGTTTTTCCTTTACTGTCATTGTGCTGGTATATGTGCTTGAGGATGACTTTGAAATGCTGTTAATCAAACATTTCTAGTGGACGATCATTTATGCAATTTGATTAAACCTCTAACTTTAAAGGGATAATAAAAATTTGCTGTTTACTAACCCTTCACGCCATCCAAGATGTAGGTGACTTTTGTCTTCAGTGGAACAAAGACGATTTTTAGCTGAAACTGTGGTCCTTGATGAATCATAAAATGCAAGTCAATGGCTACCGACACTTTTAGAGTCAAAAAAAGCATATACAGTCAACACAAAATCAATCCCTGTGGCTCCAGAAAATATACTGAGGTCTTATGAAGCGAAACGATCAGTCTGTGCAAGAAACTGAACATTAGTTACAACATTATTACCTGTAATCCAGAGCCTCAGGCAAGCAGTCCAGAGTAACGTCCGGTTTACAAACGAATCTTTCTTTTGAACCGGTTCTTTTTAGTGAACTAGACGAACCAATCCAGTTCCTCCAACAGTCACAGAAACAGTTTGACCGATGAGCCGCTGTTATGAGCATGTGTGAACTGAGAGCTTGAATGAAGGGGAGAAATGAAAGTTTTTATGATTTGCCATGGTTTATGTAAAAGGTGAGCTGATAAATACGAGTTTATTCACTTTATATGCTTTAGACATGTAAAACATCTACGTTTGACACCATTATTGGATGCTTTGATGATATAATTTCGTACACATTACATCATCGAGTGATTATGTAAACGAACTTGTGAATCGTTTATTTGAACCAGTTCATTGAAATTAACTGTCCGAAAGAATCAGTTCACAGAAAAGAGTCGTATTTCCGAGTTTCTTTCTCATAGAATAGGTGGACTGAATTGCTACAGCTCAGTTTGCACATTGTTAATGTTACTGCTGCTGTTATTATTATTATGTAGTTGCACTCAATTCGCTACAGGCTACTGTACTATTGTTTTGCACACAAGTCAATATTGCACACTCGCACATACAGATGTACATAGTCTATATTTCTATTTACAAAGTCTATATTTCTATGTACATATTCTGTATTTCTACTTCTGCAACACAGTTGTATGTGTGTTTTTATTTTTTTACATAGTTTGCACTTGTCTTGGAATTCAATGTGGACGGCAAAGAAAGAATTTCATTGTACAGGGAAACTAGTTTTTCCTCACTATGCACATGACAATAGACGCTTTGAATCTTGAATCTTTTCCCAAGGCTCTGGATTACAGGTAATAATGTTGTAAATAATGTTCAGTTTCTTGCACAGATGATCATTTCGCTTCATAGGACCTCAATATATCATCAGGAGCCATGGGTATTAATTTTGTGTTGCCTGTATATGCTTTTTTTGACTCTCAGAGTGCCGGTAGCCATTGACTTGCATTCTACGAATCACCAAAGACCACGATCTCAACTAAAAATCTTCTTTACTGTTCTATTGAGGAAAAAAAGTCACCTACATATTGGATGGCCTGAGAGTGAGTAAATTAACAGCAAATGTTAATTTTTGGGTGAATTATCACTTGAAGTATTAAAGTCAATACTTGGTGTTAGTTAATGCCGTGTTCGTGCTCCAGACGTGAATGATTCATTAATTCATGTGTCTTGTCTTATTCTTAAAAAGCAAAAATCTAGTTATGTAAGATTCTAGTAATTCAAAGTTGTTTAATCTCCATAATTAGCTGCGTTTGCTCTGTAGTACATTGTAATACTGTGTTTTATGATGTGAGCCGCTGAACTTTGGTTGAGCAGCGAATGCTGATTTTCTTGCCTACATCTAAAAAAACCCTTCAGCTGAAATCAGAGAGAAATCAAGGTGTTATCATGGCCGGATCACGCACCGACACAGCACTAAAGAAGCAGCAGGTGCATCTTTAGAGCTTCAAAGCTGTTTATGTCTCTGACACGCACGTCTTCAAAGCACTTCAGAGCTCTTTGATGGAAGTTTTCTTCTCTTTATCAGCTCCGTTTTACCCACAGGCTGAAGAAGTCTTCTTACATGTGGTGGGAGCTGGAAATCTCTCATGCTTTTTTTCTGGTTCCTTCTGTGCATCATGTTATATTATCTAAAGATGGCTTCTGAAGCTCTGCCACACACACAGAATAGTGTATTTTCAGTGTTTGAACGAGAAAAGAACAATGTCTGTTTCTCTTTCAGGAGGTTTTGAAGCAGCTACAAGGAAGTATTGAAGAGGACTCCAAAGATTCGCAAGGGCAGATTGATTTTTTGGAAAGAATTAAAGGTGAGGACAGACGACTTATTCAGTATTCATGTGAGCAATGCGTATTTTAACATTATAATCTTGATCTATTACACAACTTAGTAAGCGGCCTACCTAGATTGCATTTTAAGTGAATAGGGTAAACATTTCAACTAATCACTGTCCTCTCCCCAATTGATTTTAACTACATTAACACAATTGTTTTAGCTGTAACCTATTCTCATAAAGATTATTTTAGGATTTCAGCATCACTTTTGTAAAATTAGTAGACTAGACCTTTAAAAATTCAATTAACTTACATAATATATTTTATAATATTGATTGATTGGTATTTGCCAAGTCAAACATCTAGTTACTACCAAGGGATCACAAATATTAAGTTTTATTATAATTTTAATTTCATGTTTCAAATTTAAATAAACATTTTATAGTTTATTATATAGTTTATTTTATTATATATTTTTATGTATTTTTTCTATTTCTATAATTTTGTATAATTATGATTTTTTTGTATTGTTCATTTTATTTTTTATTTGTATAATTATATGTATTATTTTGTTATGTGTGTGTATGTATAACATTAAATTGTTTATTACATATTTTTAATTATATATTTTTATATTATATTTAGTTTTATTTTTATATTTTTTATTTTCAAATTTTACAGGTATTACAGGTTTTCTGAAATGTAAAAATATCCAAATGATGTATTATCTAATTAAATATGCACTAATTTGTGTACATTTCCAGATCAGAAATCTGAACATTGGATAAAGCCAGTTTAAAATTCTTGTTTGATTTTGTTGACATATTAGGGTTTTTTTTTTGTTTTTGTTTTGTTTATTATTTTTTCCTTAGTTTTTTTTTCACATAAATTAAGAAAATGCTGTCAACAGACAGAACAAAAACGCATGACCAATGCATGTAAAACCACTGGTTTGCCTGTAGTGTCTTGTCTGAGACATCATAGGTGCGTTCCAAAAGCAAACTGTTTCAAATAATAACTTGCTTTGGTCCAACTTTCACCCAGTGTTTGTGTGTGCTGTGTGTTTTTATGCATGGCATATGCTTGTCGTTAGCTTAGCAACAAGGTAATGTCAAACCCTATCAGAATCAAGTGCTATTTGTGTGGTTGCTGCCTACGTAGGCGTTCCAAATCGGTCACTTATGGCGTTTCATTTCATTTCGGATTCTGCCTAAGAAGGTCTCTGTGTAGTCAGAAGACAGTAAGGCTAAGCTGAATATGATGTAAAAACTCTTTAATGTACTGTATTTTCAAGAATATAAGTCAAGCTTTTTATCAAAATGGGCTGCTACTTATATTGCAAAGCAACTTATGTAATGCAATTGACGTCATGCATGCAAAACCTGCAGATCTGAGAGAAATACTAGAGCCCAAGTCTATTTGTATAGTTTATTTCACACATGACAGTTGTTTCAGTTTTGCTCAAATTTTTTGCTCTATTAATAATTTTTTTGCTCTATTTTTATATTTTTTTTAGTGCTGTCAAACGATTAATCGCGATAAATCGCATCCAAAATAAAAAAATGTGTTTACATAATATATGTATGTATACTGTTTATTTATTATGTATATATAAATACACACACAAACAGCATATATTTTGAAAATATTTACATGTGTATATACATTTATATATTTATATTATTATATTTTATATTATATGTAAATATATTTAATATAAACATTTTTCTTAAATATATACATGCATGTGTTTGTATTTATATATTCATAATAAATATACACAGTAAACACTCATATAGTATGTAAACAAAAACTGAAATTTTATTACGTTTTAGTTATGATTATTTTAAAAAAGGATTTGTCGTAGAGTTAAAGTAACTGAAACATATGTTTATAATGTTTGTAAATGTTTTATTTACATGTATTTTATGTTTATTTCTAAATGTAATTATAAAATGTGTCTTAAACACCAATGCAACGCAATTTTGCTGTGCAATTTAACTGATTTTTCGGAAAATGTTACATGTGGCCGTACAGTGATACCAGTCATCTTCCTTTGTGTCCTGCAGAAATGAGTCTTGACCCCAGCAGTTTCTCTGGCGTGAAGTTGAGGTCCAAGGCGTCTCTGCAGGGCTCCGGTTCGACCTACTCGGCCGACAGCAGCCCAAGCCCCAGCCCCATGAGCTCCTTCCCCAGGAGAGGGGTGACCGGTGGGGGTCGAGACAGCGCTGGGTACCTGGAGGAGCTGGAGAAGGAACGGTGAGCGTGAAAGGATCACTCTGAGCATCAGATGGGCAGGTCATATGGCTAATTAGATCTCTTTAAGCAGGTTAACTAAAGGTTTCTTCTAAAGCTCCTAGAGGGTTTTGCTACAATGAGATTTACGTGGTAAAATTTGTGACTGATGGTACATTCGTTTGATTACAAGTGAAAAAGTTTTTGATTATCAGGAGTTAATTTGCAAGTTGAGTGCAAAATATTCTGATATATACACTAAACCATTTGGGTTTTTATTGAGCAAGGATGCATTAAATTGATCAAAAGTGATCATAAAGACACTTATAATGTTACAAATGATTTCTATTTCAAATGAATGCTGCTCTTTTGAACTTTCTATTCATTAAAGAATCCTGACAAATAAAATGTATCACGATTTCCACAAAAATTTGAAGTAGCACAACTGTTTTCAACATTGAGAATAATTAGAAATGTTTCTTGAGCAGCAAATCAGGATATTAGAATGATTTTTGAAGGATCATGTGACACTGAAGACTGGAGAAATGATGCTGAAAATTCAGCTTTGATCACAGGAATAAACTACATTTTAACATATATTCAAATAGAAAACAGTTACTACAAATGGTAACAATATTTCACAATATTACAGTTTTTACTGTATTTTTAATCAAATAAATGCAGGCTTGGTGAGCAGAACAGACTTCTTTTAAAGACATTAAAAAAAAAAAAAATTCTACATTTATCAATAAAAGTAAGTTTTTCTATGGATTTTTTTTTCTTACTTATGGAACCTATATTGCTATTTACTAGTGGTGTCAAACAATTAATCGCATCCAAAATAAAAGTTTTTGTTTACATAATATATGTGTATACTGTGTATATTCATTATGTATATATAAATACACACACACATACAGTATATATTTTGATATATATATATATATATATATATATATATATATATAATATTTCCATGTATATATTTATATTCATATAATTGATATTATATATACATATTTTAAATATTTACATATACATATACATTTTGATCTATAAGAAATTTAGAGATTCGAAAATTCGAGCCTTGGTGAGCAGAAGAGACTTCTTTCAATAACATAAAAAAACAGATTTCTACATATAAAAATTATGTTTTTATATGTTTTTCTATGTTTTTTTTTTTTTACTTATGGAACCTATACTGCTGTTTACATTTTGATCTATAACAAATTTTTAGAGTCTAAAATGTAAATCTAACATAATTATTTTTGCTTTTATTAGGTCTTTGTTGATGGCAGAACTTGAGAAGGAGGAAAAGGAAAAAGACTGGTATTATGCTCAGTTACAAAACCTCACCAAAAGGATTGACAGTCTGCCGCTGACTGAGAATGTAAGTATATACAAATACACGTGTGGTGTTCAATGCAAATCATTACTAACCTCATATGATCTCTGTAGCCTCACGCTTCTTCTGCTGTTGTAGTTTTCTCTGCAGACCGATATGACACGCAGACAGCTGGAATACGAAGCCCGGCAGATCAGAGCCGCCATGGAGGAGCAGCTGGGCACGTGTCAGGACATGGAGAAACGAGCGCAGGTTTGCTGAGATGCTGAAACTGAGAGACTTGAAACTGGAACTTCTAAATTCAGAGTGTGAAACCACGACTTTAGTGATGAAGTTTTCCTCATTTGTCCTCAGGGCCGCGTCGCTCGGATACAGCAGATAGAAAAAGACATGCTGAGGATTCGGACATGTTTACAGGCCCAGTCAGCCGACGCGGAGGTACTGGATTATTCTGCTGTCTATAATAAAGTTGTGTTTAGAGGGAGGGATTGAACTTTAGACTCAAGATTAGAAGCAATTAGTACTAAGTTTTATAAATTGAAGGAATATTTCATCCTGAAATGAAAATTTGCTGAAAATCAAAGAGGTAGATGAGTTTGTTTCTTCATCAGATTTGGAGAAATGTAGCATTGCATCACTTGCTCAGCAATGGATCCTCTGCAGTGAATGGGTGCTGTCAGAATGAGAGTCCAAACAGCTGATAAGAACATCACAATAATCCACAAGTAATCCACACCACTCGAGTCCATCAATTAACATCTTGAGAAGCCAAAAGATGAAACAAATCCATCAAGATGTTTTTAACTTCAAACAGTTGCTTCTGGCTAAAACACCATTTTTTAAATCCATAATAACGCTTCCTTCAGTGAAAAAGTCCATGTCCTGTTGTCTCACATCAAAATCCAGCCACATATTTGTTTAGAGCTGTTTTGGCTTGTAAACGGTGCTTGATCTGTGCAGATTTCTCTCCTGATTCAGACCAGACCACTTTTTCACTGGAGGAAGCAATATTATGGATTATGGACTTTTATTTTAGCTGGAAGCAACGGTTTAAAAACGTCTTTTTGGATTTGTTTGGGGGTTTTTTTTTGGCTTCTCAGGATGTTAACTGATGGACTGGAGTGGTGTGGATTACTTGTAGATTATTGTGATGTTTTTATCAACTGTTTGGACTCTCATTCTGACGGCACCCATTCACTGCAGAGGATCCATTGGTGAGTAAGTGATCGAATGACACATCTTGGATGGCCTGAGGGTGAGAACATTTTCAGCAAATGTTCATTTTTGGATTAAACTATTTCTTCTATATGTTGGTTCCCCAAAAGCTTGGTATTATGTCATCTATTTGTTTCCACATGAAAAAGTGAAAGTCATTTTGTAAAGTCCAGTTTAATCATATCTTGTCAGTATGGAAATTTGTGGTCAGATTGTACAAGCATTTGTTCCTCCTTGTGCATTTAATTCCTTTGCTTTAGAAAGGCTGTAATTTCCATCTCAGCATCAGTGTTCGCTGTGTTTCTTGCAGTCTGTAATGTTCCGCTTTTAGAGCTTATAAAGAAGCGAACGGAAATGATGCACAGAAAATGCATCTGTGCATAAACACTGAAGCCGTAAAAGTTTAATTGAACGAGCTTGCTGTACTAATGGATCATGTTCTGTGTGACTGAGCATAAAAAACATTAGTGTGACCTAGCTTGAGGATGCACAGAGCTTTTCTAGCTGTACTTGCATTTATGTATCGCATTTACATTTACATGTGTGCATTTGGCAGACACTTTTATCCAAAGTGTTGTACATTGCATTCAAGCTTTACATCTTATTTATTGAATTTTTTTGTAAGTTGAAGTCCAAACTAATCAAAACAAGAAAATTAACAAAAACTATTTATTTTTTAAAGTATTTATTTTTATGTGTGTGTGTGTGTATGTATATATATATATATATATATAATTATGAATGACAGAAGCACGTAACAAAATTGAAGAAACTTAAACTAAAGTTTAAAACACTGAAAATATAAAAACTAATTTAAAAAGTTAATTCAAAATCAATAAATTATAAAATATTACCTATTTAGTAATTATAGTATTATTATAGTTTATTTTAAGCACAAAAATTGCGATATTAACAGTAAGAAAGCAAAATTTACACAATTTAACCAAATAAATGAAATTATAAATTTTTATCTGTATTTGATTAAAAGATTTTTCATTATAATACATATTCAGTGATACAATTAAACAGAGCTTTCCCTTACCTTAACATACAATATTCTGAGCAAAAGAAGAGAAATATTTTATATTACATTTAAATGTAAATATAAATTAAATTATACATTTATAACTGTAAAAAAAAAAAAATAATAATAATAATAATAATAATAAAAAGAAAAAATAAATAACATTAAAAAAATGCCTGACCATTGCTAGTGCAATACTCTACTGTGCTACAGGAAGTCTAGGTATTTTATATAGTAAAATAGTTTTTGTATGCATGTTCACTGACATGCTCAGAGTTGATAAATCCTATCGGACACTTTTGCGTTTCCTCCCCCTCTGTTGCCGTAATCCTGCCGGCTGAATGTGAAAGCAATGTAGGTCAGGAAGAGCCTGATGCTGTTGCAGCTGCTGTCCTGTATCTGAAGACTCAGCCTCGTTTAGTATCTCTATACGCTGAATCATCCGCACTTCACAGAGCTGATTACACAGGTTATCCGTCCCCTATAGCCAGAGAGGCTGTCTGTCCACCTGCCTTGTTTTGCACAGAGTGACTTTCAGAGCATTGCAGGTGTGATTTGCTCGGTTTAACATGCTGTTTCTCATTCCTCCTCATTGAATCTTCAGGTCAAGCATGAGCCTGTGACGCAGACGGAAGGAGCTCACGCTGCAGGAGATGCTGGCGCTTGTAATGCGGCCTGCTCACAGGTGAGTACTGTATCTATTTGCAATCGTCTCCTACTAAATTAGACTCATTTTGTTGATGGGTCTCATGAACAGAAGTGTCCTCCGGTGGCCCTTTTTTCTGCCAGTGGGTGCCAAGGATTCAGGCCCTTTTTTAAAAGGCCTTTCAGTCTGTGCCAAGAGCTTTGGTGTGCTTTGAATAATAATGATTTGAATGCAGATGCTAATGGTTTTATTGTTCATCATAGAGGCCTAGTTAGACTTTGAAATTCTAAGCAGAAACAGGAGAGTTTTTTTGTACTCCATACTGTTTCACTCGCATTAATGCCGCATGGTATTTTTCAGACAGATGGTGCGAGCGGTATGTCGCTGGATTAGGTGCAGGGATCGAGTCTGACACACGAGCCATACATTGTTCGCTAAGCAAAGAGACTTTCCCCCATTTTTGTGTTTGCAAAGTGTATTTTATGCAATTTTAGTTTTTAAGATTTGTTTTTAAATGGTTTTATTTGTGTAAATAATTATAATACAAATTCAGTAAAACGCAGTGCTTTCCCTTACTTTAACAGACAATATTCTAAGCAAAATTTTTACGTTTCAATATAAATGGATATATTTAAATATAAATGCAATAAATATAAAATAATAAAAAATATAATAATCATATAATTAAATATAATTATAATTTATATATTTAAATTTATAAATGTTATTTACCTTTAGAAATTTCTTTTTACATTTATAAATATAAATACAGTTTCTAAATGTATTAAATATAAATATTCACATATTTACCTCTGCATAGTCCCTGCATTCAAAACACTGTATTGTGGACATGCTGAAGATGCTGTTTGATGTAAATACAATGACATTTTGTAGGGTGTAAAATATGCACAATGCTATTGATGGTTAAAAGGTCTTTTTATTATAATACAAGTTCAGTGACGTAATAAAACACGACACGTTCACTTACCTTATCATACAGTATTCCAAGAAAAAAACAGTAATTATAAACAGTTAATAAAAGAAATTATAAATTAAATATAAATTTATAAATGCAATATATATAATTTAAAATATAATAATAATAATAATAGAATTAAATTTAAATATTTTATTTAAATGCATTAATTTTATTTTTAAACTGATAAATATTATTTGAATATTTACCTATGCGTAATATCTGCATTCAGTAGACTGCATCATGGATATGCTGAAGATGTATTTGATGTAAACAGTGTAATTTCTTTGGGTGATTAATATACAATGTAAATGTAAATAACAAGATTTTACTATTGTGACTTTAAAAGGTGTTTAATTAGGTTTGTTGAAGACCTGCATGTTTAGTGTTTGTAAATGTAAATAAAATGTGTAAATTTAAATATAAATATTTAAATTCTATTTATAATAAATATACATTTTCACATATTTACCTATTGACTTTTTGTAGGGTATTTTACTATTGTAATTTTAAAAGGTGTTTGGTTAGGTTTGCTGAAGACCTGTGTGTTTATTGTTTATTGAGAACATTGTTTGAATCTGCCTTGTATGTTTTTGTCTGTCAGGGCTCAAGTTCTCGGGTCGATCATGACACCGCCAGTGAGATGAGCAGTGCTGGAAGTTACTCCGTTCCACGCCGACTGACCAGCCATTTGGGCACTAAGGTTAACTAGTGCTAGATTCTCAGTGCTAAAATAACTTGATGTGACGATTGAAAGCATCTTGCATCAAGCAGCATACATCAGTTTAATGAAGTCTGCATATGCTTAGGTGGAAATGGTGTACTCGCTGCTGTCCATGCTGGGCACCCATGATAAAGATGACATGTCTCGCACCCTCCTGGCCATGTCGAGCTCTCAGGACAGCTGCATCGCCATGCGTCAGTCCGGCTGCCTGCCGCTGCTCATCCAGCTCCTCCACGGCAATGACAAGGACTCCGTGTTGCTTGGAAATTCCCGGGGCAGCAAAGAGGCCCGGGCGAGGGCCAGCGCCGCCCTGCATAACATTATCCACTCGCAGCCCGATGACAAGCGCGGCCGGCGGGAGATCCGGGTGCTCCACCTGCTGGAGCAGATCAGAGCGTACTGCGAGACCTGCTGGGAGTGGCAGGAAAGCCATGAGCGTGGCGTGGACCAGGACAAGAACCCAAGTGAGACCCAATATATCTCGCGCTGATGTATGTTAGGTGTCAGGAATAGCGCAGTGGGACGTGACATGGTATCCTTGCGGTACCATTATTTTTAGTTGTGGTTACTGTGTGGATTAATAGAAGTGTTTTCTCATCCTTGTGTTGGTTTCAAAATTCACCGACAGTGTTTTAAATGGATAATTTTTGTATTTAGTTTTTTTACTTAATTTTGTGTAAATATATGGTAAATAAGTGTTCTTTTATTTTCAGCAATTTTTGTGCACATTTAGCTGCCATTTAAAAATGATATAGTATTTATTAATATTTTCAATTATCTTTTTTATATTTTAAATATTATATATTTTACCTATTTTATATAGTTTTCGATTTATTTTTGATTTGTGTTTTTGGCCTTTTTTTTTACAAATTTTAATATTTCTTTTTAGATTTAACCCCTTAACTGTCACTCACAGTTTTGAACACAGACATTATAGTGCACTATCCAAACTTAAATTTTTATAATTCATGAACAAAAACATTTTGTAACATGATATTTATGTACCATTTCCATGGTTATGCAATGTCTGATTTTAAAATGGGTTTCAAAGCATGAATTTTGAGATTTTAAGTTTTCAATTGATATATAATTTCTTATGATTTCTAAAGCGTG
>JAFVLL020019853.1:0-10080 GCA_021397915.2 Tor tambroides
CTAATTTGTTGAGATAGTGAATTGGTGGATTTTTGTTAAATGTGAGCCTAAATCATCACAATTAAAAGAACCAAAGACTTAAACTACTTCAGTCTATGTGCATTGAATTTAATACACGAGTTTCACAATTTGAGTTGAATTACTGAAATAAATGAACTTTTCCACAACATTCTAATTTATTGAGATGCACCTGTATTCTTGAAAAATATTGTTTATATCATACTTTTGTTTGTCTTTTTTTGTTTCACAACTATATTAAAAGTAATCACTCATATCAGTTCTACCTGACAATGTAAACCTTATTTAATAGATTTTAACACTTTATATACAGTAAAAGCATCAAGAAGAAAATGTGTTACATTTATGCTAAATGGATAAATATGATGCAAATGCATCCTAAAGGTATTTTAATGCATTAATTATGCCTGGTAATGCACCTTATAATTATCTTATTAATAATTGTATCCATAGTTCCATAGTTAAAATACATTATAATACAAAAAAAAAAAAACAAAGCAAAAAAAGTCCTAAACAAGGCTTCATTGTCCTAACACAAATTATAATTATTTCTTTCTTTTAGGATTAAAAATGACCCAAATATGTCCTGTTTCATGAGGTTTAACAATGCGTTCCTTTTGCCAAGTTTATCCCATTCAAAAATACAATAAATGCAAACACATACAAACATCGATCAAACATGAAACCACAAAACCTGAAAATGAACTTTTGAATGTAACAAGCTGTTATTTAAAAAATAAATAAATAAATAAATTAAATTCCAAACTGAATCTCTTGCTTATGTTGCTCATCAGGGTCTTTGGCTGCATCTGCCATTTGGTTAACAGAATGCATTTCATGCAGAAAGACTACATTTTCTTGGAAGATGTTCACATGGAGTCTAAAGGGACTAATCTTTGCGATGATAGGCATGGCAATGAACATGTGTTTGGCTACAGTTCAGGTGGAGCTTCATTCCGTTCCACTGGAAGAAGAAAGAGCCGTTACCATCTCAGTCTAATCATCCAAAACACTCGTACCAATGTCTGTCGTCTAACAGCTATGCAGACAAGAAATGTGGTAAAACTAGTGTCACATTATGATAAATGGATATCTCAATACGCATTTGCAAAAAAATAAAATAAAAATCTCATGTGCTGATGCGTCACCGTTCTTTCAGAAAGATCTTGTCTGCTGAATAAATTGTCTAGCTGTGCTTGTGGGCAAGAAAGAAGCCTACATTAATACCTGATTGAAACTTCAGAACGCTTGACTTTGCTGTGTCTTGAGAAACTGGATATGTCCCAAGCTGCAGAAATGGGGCTGACGTTCACCAGTGACTCACACACACACACGGAACAATGTGCCAATCTCCAGCACAGACGTTTACAGACTCCATGAAATCAGAATTAGAGTTTTGTGGCTTTTAGTGAATGTCTGTAAGCTTTGAGGTCGTCTATCATAATGTACTTCTTAAAAGCTTTTGGCAGGTGGGTCAATGACTAGTAAAATTTTTCAAGATACTGTAGGGGGGTGGGGGGTGGGGATAGAAATCTAGTTAAACACACATGCATCAGGTTCTTCTGAATGTAATCTTTGCTTATATAGTTTTGAAAAAAAAAAAAACATTTTAAAAGAAAACCATTTTTAATATAACGACTGAAAATGTCATGTGGTGTAACCATCAAGTATTTTCCTTATTCCTTGAAATCATGTGCATGTATCTTAATTATTTTGCACAAATGTTTTCAAATAAAATAAGTATATATTTTTAAGGTAAAATGTATTATTTACAAATATCAGTAATTATGGATTCATAATTATTAGGTTTTTTTTTTTGGTTTTTTTTTGCGCCATGCACCTAATTTTACAACCAGAACTAATCATGTCTTTGTCAGATTATCAGATTTTTTTTAAAGACTTTAAAATGTAAATTTAAGGTCTTTTTTCCCTTTTAGATATTTATAACACATATTGAGCTTTTCTTTACAGTTTTTCTTGATTATTTTCATTTTATTCCTTATCTTCAATTATTTGTTTTACCACCTTTTAACTTTAAACTTTTAACAAAAATATCAAAATGTTATTAAAATTGCAATGTGCAATTCAAGTCATTGTATATATAAATTACTAAATTAATAGATTGAGAATTAATATATATCATTACGTTTTGTCATTTCATAATATTTGTCAAATCTAATATTTAAAAAGGCTCAGTCATAAGGATTTGCAGAAGTCCTATGGTTCTTTTTTATGATTTTTGTTTTGTTTTGTAAAGTTTCTGCTTTTAGTTGGTTGCATTGGATTACTTTGATCTGAAGCTTTTCAAAATATTTATAACATTTATTTATGATTTTAGGACGGTTTTACCACCCTGCCATTTTTATTCTGTCCTTATGTTCTAAAAATATCAAAATATATATTTTTTTTTAATCAAGAAATTATTAAAATGAACATGTTTATCACACAAGATGTACATTCAAATCATTGCATGAATTGAATTATTAATGTATTTTATTTAAATTTAAAATTAAATTAATTGCTATATCCAGATCAAATTTCGTCATTCTGCTTTACGTAATCACACAGAAATTCAACTATAATCATGAACTCAAGAGCCTTTGTCTTAGCCTTAACTGTGATTAATATCCTGCCTGTATTTTGTTCTGTATTCCAAGGACAAAGGAGACATCATTAATATTCCTTCACGTTTCATCAAAATCATCGTTTTGCATTGGTTTTGCAAGAAAGAACCATATCATTATATAGAATTACTACTTTCTTTTATCTTGATGCTGTATCTGTCTATTTCCAACATAACTGGCCCCATGTTCACACTCTGTGGAGGTGTTAATTAGTTCCTGCTCTGAGACACAAAGTTGGGGTCAATCCAGCGCGATTTTGGCTGTTGCAGCTTTCCATTGCTAATTTCTTATTCAGTCAGTGGTTTTGTTCTCTGTATAATTACTCTGTCCTTCCATACTCTCCGTTCGCTCTTGCCTACTTTTAACTTAAATATTATAACAGTAAAGCAACAAAAAATGATAGCTGATTTTTTCTGCACACAACACACAATGTTTGAACTGCTATTCTGGCATTCGCTGGCACTCTGACAGAAGCGGGTGGTGAAGCCACATTTCATGTGGCCTGTCCTGTTGTACAAGCCTTTAAACGCTTCTCCTGAGCAGACGTTGTGGTTTTTCATGGCAGAAACCTTTGAAGGGTTTTCAGAGCACATTTATTCTGTATCACCTACTACCGAACCCCTATTTGATATTTTATTTTGATGTTAAATGTAATACGATTACAGATTTGTAATCTGATAGTTACATCACCAATGAATACTTAATGTGTTTTCCTTATGATGAGGAAATTGTCCGTTTATCTTCTGTAACTCATTTTATTGGCTTGACAAAGTCAACATGCTATAATTGCTCATACTTAGGGTTAGGTTTTTCGCTTAACCTCTAATCTAAGACCAAAATTCCTAACTGCAGTTCCCTCAGACTATCATTCTGTCTATTGGTCTGTCTAGATAGCATCTAGCAATACTTTAATAACCACCTAGCAACCACACATAACATCCTAGCAACAAGCCAAAAAACTGTAACAACTATCTTTCAATGCGTAGAAAGATGTAGCAACCATCTTGCAACTGCCTTCCAACCATTAAGAAAAAAAATATATGGCAACAATTTTGCAACACTTAGAACATCCTAGCAACTTACTAGAAACCACCTAGAAAATCCTAGCAACACAGCTTGAAACTGCCTACCAATCATACTGGAATGCATAGAAGACCTTAGCAACTACACAGCAACTACCCAACATGTCCTGGAAACCACCTAATAATGCCCACAAACGTGCATATAACACCAATTGAACTCACAACTGCCTGGCAAACCTCCAGTACATAAAAGCCAAGATACTAGCAACTTTCAAGGAATCACCTAGAAAACTTAAGCAACTACTCAGAAAACCCCAAAGACCATCTAGCAGGTACTCAGAATGTCCTAGCAACCACATAGTAAATACAAGGCAACTACTCATAACACCCTGAGAACAAATCAGAACACCGTAGCAACCACTTATTAATACCCTAGAAAACAACTATAGTATCCAAACTGGCCTGAAACTTCCTAGCAATCAGCCAGAGCACCCTCACAATTGCCAAGTAATCATGCGGAAAACCCTAGCAACCACCTAATAAGTGCCAAGCAACTACTTATAACACTCTAGTTATAACACTCAACTAATAATAAAACCATATAAAGTACCTACCAACATCCCAGCAACCACCTTGCAACAATAAGAACCCCATAGCAACCAACTTGCAGCTGCCTAGCAACCAGCCAAAACACCCTCACAATTGTTTAGAAACCACCCAGAAAACCCTGCTACACATAACACTCTGGCCACCAATCAAAACTCCATAGCAACCATCTATTAATGCCCTAGAAAGCACCTATAACACTGTAGCAAACAATATGAACTAACACTATGAAATACCAACCACTATGCAACCTGCTGCAACACCCTCACAATTGTCTAGAAACCTAGAATGTCCTAGCAACCACCTAGTAAGTGACAAGCAACCACTCATAACACCATGGCAACCAATAAGAACACCTTAGCAACCACCTATTAATACTTTATAAAGGTCCCAGAAACACCCTATAACACCTTAAACACAACAACTGGTTTGTAACTAACAACTAGCCAGAACACCCTCACAAGTGTCTAGTAACCACCCAGAGAACACTAGGAACCAGCTTGCAACTGCCTGACAACCACCCAGAAAAACCTAGCAACAATTTTGCAACACCTTGAACAACCTAGCAACTGACTAGAAACCACACAGAAACCCTAGCAACCACTACTCATAACACTCAACTCATAACACCATCAATCATAACACCTTAGCAACCACCTATTAATGCCCTAGAATATATCTATAATGCCTTAGCATATACCTTAAAATGAGTAGAAACCCACAGCAACCTGCCACACCACCCTCACAATCTAGAAACCCCCCAGAAAAAAAAAAGCTAGCAACCATTTTGCAACATCTAGAACACTCTAGCAACTGACTAGAAAACATAAAAATAAATAAATAATAATAAAACCCTAGGAATTGCCCAAAATGTCCTAGCAACCACCTAGTAAGTGCCAAGCAACCACACATAACACCAGGGAAACCAAAAAGCACACCTTAGCAACCACCTATTAATGCTTTAGAAAGGTCCCAGAAATGACCTATAAAATAAACAACTGGCTTGCAACTGCCTGCCAACCATCCAGAAAAACCTAGCAACTACTTTGCAACACCTTGAACAGCCTAGCAACTGACTATAAACCATGCAGAAACCCTAGCAACCACTACTCATAACACCCTTGCCAACAATCAGAACACCTTAGCAACCACCTATTAATGCATAGAATATACCTATCATGCCTTAGCAGCTACCTTAAAATGAGTAGAAACCCATAGCAACCTGCCACAACACCCTCACAGTCTAAAAATAACCTAGAAAAACATAGCAACTACTTTGCAAGTTCTAGAACACTCTAGCAACTGACTAGAAAACATATAAATAAATAAATAAATAATAAAAACCTTACCAACTACCCAAACTGGCCTAGCAACCACCTAGTAAATGCCTAGCAACTACTTATATCACCATGACAACCGATCAAAACACATTAGCAGCCACCTATTAATGCTTTAGAAAATGCCTACAAATACAGTACCTTATAACACAACAACTGGCTTGCAGCTGCATAGCAACCCGCCAGAACACCCTCGCAAGTGTCTGTTAACCACCCAGAAACCTCTAGCAACCAGCTTGGAACTGCCTGGCAACCATCTAGAAAACCCTGCAACACCCTAGCAACTGACTAGAAACCACACAGAAACTACCCAGAAAGCCCTAACAACAACCACCTACATATTGCTACCAAGAACACCCTTACAGCTGCCTAGCAACCACTTAGCAACACGGCTGTATCACATTTAATGTTCCAGCTATTCAATCTCCTGCTTCCTTGATTAAATATATAATTTATGGAATTAATTCTGGGTTAGTTGCACATTAAATTCTTGCTGAATAGGCTTATTATTGCCGACTGCGGCTCCCTGCTGTGATTATTGATCCATTTGAGTTAATATTTTTCATTCACAAATCTATTTGAAGATGGCTGCATACTGTGCCTGGCTCTTAATGAGCTTCTTTGCTGTTTTGAGGCTCATTAACACTCTGCTGGCATCGGGGAGGCACGCTGGATATTGATCTAATTGTCCAGGAGTGTCGTTCTGGCCTCCAACTTTCCTTTCCAGTTATTTTTAATGAGAACTCAGAGGTGCCAATTTCATTGACTCTCTCATGCTTTGTATTTACAACGAGACTGTCACTAATTGCCAATTTTCTGTTTCACTGCTTTGTGATCAACAAAGGTATTGTTGTGGCATGTCACTGCAAATTTAACTGTTTGCTTTTGAAAAGCATAACTTAATAAAACAGACTGTTGGGGGGACAAGAATCAGGACATGATACCGGCTGGACTCGAAGCCACATGTACAGCACATACATACAGGGAATTGAAATTGTGTTACTCTCAGACCCTTGGTGCATACGGATAACACTAAACACAGTAGAATGAAAAAATACAGGTAAATACATATTAAATATATATAAAATACAAACTATACAAATACAAATAAGGATATTGTAAAAAAAAATATTTATATAATATTAATAATATTAGTACAGAAAAAAAAAAAAAAAAAAAAGCAGGAAGAGATCTGGTATCTTCAGAACGGCTCTGGGTCTCTTAACCTGCTGCGCTTAATCATAGCCAATACAGTAACATTTTTTCTTGATTTTGGCCAAATGTAGGCTACTAAACAAAATAATAATAAAAAAATAAAAAAAATCTGTTAACACTTTAAAGACATTAAATAATTTTATTTCAAGATATTTAAACATGTTTAAAAGTTAAAATATTTATTTAAATATTTAAAAATGCGTCCAGGCTATGTAAACGTCAAGCCAAAAACAAATTAATTTAAGGTGAAACTGATACCTACCTCTCTCATTCAGCATGAATGCAAGTGTTTCCATATTTGTGATGTATCTGGATGCTAAAATATTACTTATTATGTAATAGGCTTTGTAGCCTACTTCACTTTCATCAACATAAAACATCACATCGTCACATTTGCATAGGCCGTACTACTTGAATTCGTGATTGGTTGAAAATTTCAAATATTAAATGGAATGATAAAATAACGTTATTAAACGGTTAATGGCCATTTAAAATTTTCAATTCTGTTCGGAACTATTAAATTTGATTTCATTCCTGTTTCTATTTCTGTTTCTGTCAAAATTTTGTATGTTTCATGTTTTCGTTCCTTGAACCGGTTCAGAGCCTTGGTTTAGGATATGTGGCATTTTGTGTGTACTCGATAACAGTTAGCATAGCGCTGCTAGCATCTCACTTTCGAACAGATGTTTGACTCAAAATGCCAAGCGAATTGAAGGATTGTTTGGTTATTGTCTCCAGTATTTGATGAGGAAAATGTGTGTTCAGCATTCAGAGTCATGCTAGTTGGTTTTCATTGTCTCTTGTTCTCTTTAGCGAACAACTTCACAATCTTTGTAATACTAGCCAGCTTGCAATCAAGAGAACTAGCAAACTATTTTTCACCCTTCAGTGCTGTTTTTAGTATTCTTTCTTATTTATTTATTACAATTTTTTGAATGCAATTTTTTGAGAAGTAAAGGCCTGTTCACACTAACAGTGATAACCATAATGATAACTATACAGATATAGTTTTTAAAATCTTTCTAAATTTTAAAGCGTAATTCACACCACAACTATAATGATAATGGCACAGGAATGATATGATTGGATTCACTTTCAAAACTATTTTTTTTTTTTACAGCTGTCAATCAAAATCTACTTGACTTTAAAGAGTGCAAACATTTAAAGTGGTACAGTATCTGCAGTGTGTACTTATAATAAACAGAAAGTTATATACACTAATATATTCGTCATGAAAGCAATCTTTAAAATGATTGTTCTTTGTGTGAACGGGCCTTAAGAATGAGAAATTAGGCTTATTGATTATATATGTGCAGTTCTATATCATCTGGCCTTGGTACTGAGGTAAGTTTTTATAAGCATTTCATTAGCATATTTTAAAATTAGCTCTATGCTAAATTTTTAACTTAAAATATTTATGCATACACAGTATCTGCTGCTTGCAAAAAGTTATTTAATAGTTTTTTTAACGGCTGTCAATGGAGAAATATGCTTTTTAGAACCAGATGGTAGGTAGTGTAACAGTATCTACCAACAGGGGCTAATTGGATAATGCTAACTAGCCAAATCTCGACACTTTGGTATAGTAAAACATCACTGCACCACTTACTACATTTTAGATTGTATGTGAACATTTCTTAGTTGTTTAACCAAACTCTAAAGGTGTGGTCACATTTAACATTACTCAGCGAAAATTTATGGGTGAAATCCAGAAATTTTAGTAAGAATCAACACGATTGGGAGTTTTACGTGAGGGCGAATATGCTTGTGTTCAAGCTTTGATCAACAGAGAGCTGCTTGGTTTGACATCTTGAAAACGTTTGATGTTAAAATGATTCCATATAACAACTTTTTTTTAAAGGTACTGCATGCTAATTTGCTATGTTGACACCTCAGCCTTTTGAGAAGCCATTAACAAGTGTTTCCTGATGCCTGACGGATTTGTGAAATGCTTAATTACAGTAACAAGCCCTTGTGGTGATCAAGGCATCTCAAATGTTATCTCTACAGCTCCTTTATGTGTAGGACTTCCTTCTTACTGTAGTCATGTGTACAGTCATGCCAGCAGGAATTAATCAGCATCTCTGCCCCCTGTTTCTTCTTGGCCGCATCCATCTGTATTTCCACAAGCCTTCTTTATTTATCAATTTCTTCATGTTAAGCTCCCTGGGGACTGGAGACATCTGCTGCGTACACTTTGAAGATGCCCCTCTTGGCTCAATTATTAACAGGGCTGCGGCCTCATTTGCATTCGGTGGCATGGAAAGTGCATCGCTAACAGGTGGTGGAGAGAATGCTTGCAAGCTGCGCTGTTTGATAAATAAAATATATTATGATAATGACGCTTACTGAAATGGAAGATCCGACTGGAGATAAGTTGTTGTTCTCCGTATCCACACCTATAGAGAGAGGAAGTCAGATGTTTGCTAACACTTTCACACATACTGAAGCACGTAAAAAGATATGCCCTTGAAACCCACCAACGCTCGATGGGATCTGAACTTGCTCCATGGTAACGTGTGTGCGTGTCTGGTCAGTGGCTCAGGAGTCAGTGGGAGGCTTGAGACAATGTGGCTCCTGCTCAGGAGGTGGAGGTTGAGGTCATCTATCAGCTTTTCGATCTTATTTCAACTCTAGTACTTTGGAGCGACTCCCTATGTTCTTAAAAGTAGAAGTTCAGCTGCAGCTTACCCTACGGAAGCTTCTTTCCGAAGTAATTCTGACTTTATATGTAATATTGTAACTTTAAATATTGTATTTGTGACATTTTTTTTTACTTCGTAGTGGCAATGATTGTTCTGAATACCTTAGTATCTTTTTCCTTTGTTCAGAGTACCAAAGTACCTTAAATGTTTGGGTATGTTTACGACAATGTACTAAAAAATGAAAACATTTTTGCTTTATGTTTTTGAAAAGTTTTGTGTACTGTTACGTCCTATGAGTGTCGAGGGGTTGCTTTACCAGAATGTAACAAATTAATTGTTTAAAGAGCACTTGCCTGGACCCTGCCACAGCACCACCACAACAACAACAACAACAAGATCCGTTTTAACAGATTTATTAGAGGCTAGCAAAGCATAGCCAGGTTTCTTTGAAACAAAAAGTACACTTTTTGTAGGGAAATAAAGGCTTCAGAAGGGGGCAATGCCAAAATAACAAACAAAAGGTGAAGGCTAACTTAAGTTAAACTCTTACTAAGCCTCTCAAAGGAAAGGAAATCAACAACAGAATGTACGCTCACTCCCTGTCTAGCCACAA
>JAFVLL020019854.1:0-20532 GCA_021397915.2 Tor tambroides
AGAGTGTGTGTGTGTGTGAGAGAGCGAGAGAGAGAGAGTGTGTGAGAGAGAGTGTGTGTGTGTGTGTGAGAGTGTGTGTGTGTGTGTAAGGGACTGGAAGCAGAAGAGTACGGCTGTTTCTAAAGCACACAGTGCCATCTGCTGTTAAAACTGAGCTCAGAATCAATTCAAGAGAGAATCACCATGCATTCAGAAAATCTCAGAATCGACACAGAATAATTACTCGATTCATGACGCATCGATTTATTTTCCAGGCCCTGAGACAGTCAGTGAAAGGGACGAAATGCTCCTCCGTTTGGTGCTGTGTGTTTTTCAGACCTTGCTCTCAGGTCAGACACACTTCAGTCACTCTTACAAACGTCTGAATGTCATTCATTAGACACAGAGCATCACAGAGAGAGGTTTGTTGGTTCTGAGCTGCTTAACCAGCAGATGAAGTGTTGAAGATGAGGACAGTATTGTGGGTTAGTTAGTGCAGTGATTCCTGGAGCCAGCGCTCCTTAATCGAACACACCTGATTCTCGTTATCCGCTCATTAGCAGAGGCTTCCAGACTGAAATGAGATCAGACAGAGAGACAGGAGAAACACGCTGAGCAGAACTGTTTCAAACACACACATCATGAAGATCCTGAAGATACAGATAGTGTGAAACACTGTGAACATCACTGTAATCTTTTATCTGCTTTATATGCTGTATGGATGTGTTTTAATAATCACTCACTAACGTTCTTTTACCTCATTAAACATGAACAGTAATGTCTGTCATTATGATCATATTCTGTGTGATGTTAATACAGTAACGTGTCATGTTTTTGTCCATTCAGTAAAGGTCAGCGGGGTCCACTGCTGTTCTTTGTGCATCATTCTTCAGAATATCTTTATTCATCTTCCTCACGGTGATCATTTCTGGATAACATGCCATCTGTCTCTGTGAGGGTTCAGTTTGGGAATAAGCAGTAAAATCTGGCACGAGATTATACTGAGGATTATATCTCCTGTTGTCTTGAGATAATATAAGGTAAGATGGGTGAATTCGGGTCAAGGGTCATTCTAAGGTCTCGACCTGTAGGACCTGTAAATGCGAGCGTATGGTAATATAATGATCGTAAGGGCTGATGAGTGTTGGAAGGCTCCGTGTTTCTCGCAGCGGCGTCTCTGGAGACTCTGACCCTCGTCTCTTCTGTTCAGCAGAAGGTCATCGCCGGCATAACCATCATCATCAACACCTCCATGTCCATCATCTTCTGGACCCTCTTGAAGTCAGAGGTCTTCTTCAGAGACGCAGAGACCGAGGAGGCCATCAGCGTGTAGATCTCGTTAGTTAACGGCTTCATTAGAGCTGCTCCTCTGATCAGACGACGCAGCTACAGAGCCATTTCCCTTCATTGACAAGTTTTCTGTCCAGTTTGTTCTGCAACTAAAAGCACTGTTTGGGAATTATGAGAGAGTGCATGGTCAGCTACAGGTAAGAGAAAAACAGGCTAATTTCAGTGTATTCAGCTGTCCTTCACTCACACAATCATTACTCTATGAGTAGATTATGTATTGTTTGCTTTTAACTCTTTAGATTGGATATTTCTTTAATAAATAACTTATCCAGTAGGAAATGGTGCCTTTTTCAGTCATTTCGTTTGACAAAGTTTCTGTTGAACTTCACTGTAAAAAAAAAAAAAAAAAGTGTTATTTTAACTGTAAAATTTTGTAAAAAAGCTACGGATATAAAAGTGTTAATAGTAAGATCCCATACTGTATACAGGACAAAACTGTGAAGAATTTTAACCAGACATTGAATGTAATTTTACAGTAAAATGCTGTTAATTGTACAGTTTTGAGAAGTAAAAAAGAACAAATCAATGTATAATTTAGTCAAAAACTGTAAACTGATATTCCCAGAATTCCCTGCGTGACACTCCATATTTGAAAGTATCTAGTTTAAATCATGTTTTTAATAGTTTATCAGTTCTGTACATTTGGGCTTTATATTACATCATCTGTTGTTTAATGAATGTTTATTGCATTATTTAAGTGTCGTGTTATTATGATGGTGTTTAGTGTTTGTGTGAATGACTCTGTGCTTCTTCTATATATTAGTATATACTTCTGCTTGTGGCGAAGCTACTTGTGATGAGCTTTGATTCTTCACATGGCTCTTTCACCTCCTGCATTATTATGCTGGTTGTCAGCATGTTAAAGGTATAAAACGGATTTTAATAACAGTGTGCATTGTTGAATTTACTAGTTGACATTCAAATTTTCTTGTTTGTTAATTGTAGCTTTATACTGTAAAATTTACATTTTCTGGCCGTAAATGTGTTTACAGTTTTTTCTGTATTTTTTACAAAATTATTCTGGCACCCACAGCTGCCGAAATTATTTTGTAAAACCACAATTTTTTTTACAGTGTTGAGAAATTAGGGCCATAATAGACCATTACAGTATGCGTATTTAGATTAGGTCCACAAACATGGCTTCTCAAGGAGCGGATCTCAGTCAGTCCTAACCCTGTGCTGTACTGACTCATATATCATTATTAACCCTTCAGCTTTGCATTATAATAGAAGGAAAACATTTTAACCCATATCTTTAAAACATGTTTTGTGCGACTGTTATATCATGTTTGAGGTGTAATATTACTGAAGTAATTTTTCAAATACATGAAGCATTTTTATATGATGAATGAGGATGTGCAAACTGTCTGATGATCTGAGGAAAAACAAACGCATTTCTTTGGGCCACACACCGAAAAAGCTGTCGTATAATCAGGGGTGCGCATAAGTGGTCCGCATGCCTGACCAACATTAAAAATGCGCTGTGTAAATAAGTTCAGACAGCTATTTGCATACCGACATGATTGACAGCTGTTAATGAACAATTACCATTTTAGATCGACAAACTGTAACTCTATAAGATTTCTATTCAAACTGAAAGCAGAAATCTAGACTACCCGCTACCGTTTTCAAAGCACAAAGCAAAACACTGAGAGCTGATTAAACACTGATTGAGCTCATTATAGAGACTGTCAGGTGTGTCTGAACGCAGCGCTGGGGGTCCAGGAGGGGTTTGAAGGAGTGCATTATGGGATGTGTTTACAGAAGGCTTATTACATAAACGGTTGGATTAGTTTTGGACATGCATATGACAGCGTTTTCAAATACGATCAGTGGATTACGGCAGAACAGCACATCGCAGAGACTCACTCCACCGCTGCGTGTTTGAAGAAACCCGTCTGAGGCCAGCATGCTGCACCCGCTCATGTTTGTGATCGTCGTCTTCAACACCGGCATGACGATCGTGGAATGGACGTTTCTCATGCACGAGGCCATGAGGTTAAACTCGGAGGATCCAGATGAAGTTCATCCATCCGAGTAGACAGAGCGGCTCGGTAGCATGAGGAGTTTAGTCTTAGATCGTGTGCACAAAGACAGTAAGTGTCAAGGTAAGAGCTGCGTTTGAGTTACGGGTCTCTATAGATCTATCAGTGTGTGTGAATGACATTACTGTAGACAGGGGCGGACGTAAGTGGCCGCCTAGGGCCCCGGAGAATCAGCGGGGCCCATCTGATATTGGTGAAACACTTTTGCAGCATTGAGCAATGTAGCCAATCAGAGACATATCTGCTGATTTGTTGAACGCAGTGACCGGAAGCGTTTAAGTTAGAATCCACTCACCGCTCAAAATGCAGAGTTTTTGTCAAGCGCTGAGTTCTGCAAGGTCGGGAATCCTCTCATTATAACAAAGTGTAGATATGATGTAAATAAGATTTGTGCAGATGAAGTGAATGTACTGAAGTGAGTGACAGCTTTTAGTGATTATAAGAGGGAGCATTCTAGGCTGTATAATACTGTCTGACTGTCTCAGAACAGAGAGATTCACCTCAGTAAAGAAAGTATTGTGTTTCAAGTCACAATTGTATTTATCTTGATGTTTCACAATGACTCTCTTGCGTGTTTTCCCAGGCGCGCCGGCGCGATCTGCTGCGGACTCGTATAAATGCATGAATGCAGTGACTGGAGAGTTTCATTTAATAATAGATTACATTTTCAATTTGTTTCTCGGCAAACCCTTCCGTATGCCTTCAGAACACTTGGAATATAAAATGAGTTGCATGGGATAATTTTATGTTTGTAAAAAGATTGGAAAAGTTTGCAATTCATTAAATGGACAAGTGCAAGCTTTTTTTTTCTTTTTTTTTGATGTCGTCTTTTGTGATCTGAAAAAAATAAAGTAGCCTAATTTGGCTTTAGAACAGCATCAGGTTGACTAATTACTGGTTATGAAGGGATAAATAAACTATAAACTAGAGCGAGCAAAAAAGGGTTAAGCATAAAGAACACATAGTAATTGTGTTGGGGCCCCATGCCTAGAATTTGCTTAGGGCCCCCAAATCACTAAGCCCGGCCCTCTGCTGGAGCAGAAATGAGACGCTTCAGGTCTGATTTTGGTTGAATCGTTCTTTCTTCCCATTACTCTCTCCTTTGCTGGATTAGATGGGAATCTCTGGAGTTCGTTCTCATGATCTTGGGAATGTTCTGTCTGCTGGTGGATTCAGGATTTGATTAAAACAGGCTTAATCTTCTCCTCGTTCTCTGCGGTTCAATCATCCTCCTTTAATCCAGGCAGATATTGTTTGTTATTCTTTACCTTCTGTATGTGGTGAGCCGTAATTAAGTGCGCTGGCCTATGTGTGTCTCTCTCTCTGGTTCTGATTTTCCGAACAGCAGATTGTTGGTCAGCAGGAGCGTTGAATGTTGAGTTCAGTCGGACGCTGTGGCTGATATAGACTCTTTCCTCTCCTCCTCGTCTGGTTCAGCAGAACCGCGGCTCCCGAGGGCCCCTCAGCGTCTGCTGCAGTCTGCAGATGCGTCTCTGTTTGTGGAGTACAGGCCTCCGGCGCGAGACTCCATCTCTGTGCCGCCGCAGGTGCTGTATGTGACTGTGGGGCTGGTTCTGGTTCTGATCGTGGGTCACCTGATCGATGACCTGCTGCATGATCTGGCAGGTACCAGCGGCCGTGATGTTCCTCCCGGTGTTGTGTCGTGTTTCTGCTGGTTTCTCATGTAAGCCTTTGTTTTGTTGGATGAACGTTGTGATGCTTTGTGTCTCATTTGGGTTCAGATGTTTCTGACTCTTCTTTTGCGCTCAAGGTGGGCCGCAGAAGTGGCAGGTCTGCGCTTTGCACATCTTGTACTGTCATTTACAAGTAAAACATTGTTTTTATGTAGTCCTGTCCTGATGAAGCTCATCACAGAAACTGACACATAGTCCTCGTGTTTCCTTGCTCTTGGTTCTTCTGATTATCTGTATCTTCTTGTTTGTGTGTTTTGTGTTGGTTGTTCATGAGTCTCTGTTTGTCCTGATCATTAAACTGTTCTTCAGGAAAATCCTCCTCTGCTTTTCCAGAATCTTCTGCACATTTGTGACCCTGGAACACAAAACCAGTCATAAGGTTCAGTTTTTTGAAATTGAGATTTATACATCTGAAAGCTGAAGGTTGAATAAATCATCTTTCCATTGATGTATGGTTTGTTAGGATAGGACAATATTTGAAAATCTGGAATCTGAGGGTGCAAAAAAATCTAAATATTGAGAAAATCTCCTTTAAAGTTGTTCAAATGAAGTTCTTAGCAATGCATATTACTAATCAAAAATGAAGTTTTGATATATTTACGGTAGGGGTACTAAATATCTTCATGGAACATGATCTTAATATCCTAATGATTTTTGTCATAAAGGAAAAATGGATCATTTTGAGCCATACAGTGTATTGTTGGCTATTGCTACAAATATACCTGTGCTACTGAAGAATGCTTTTGTGCTCCAGGGTCAGATCTGAGCTTTTGGCCGTAAGATTCTGAGGTCCATGTTTTCACACTGAGGATGACTGATGGACTCAAACACAACTATTACAGAAGCTGCAAACTTTCACTGATGCTCAAGCAAACAGCTCTTTATACGTGTAAGATCACATCGTGAAGTGAGAGGAAGCGCGTTCATTATTGCACATCTGTACTGCGTTGCATGTTTGCTGTGCATTTTAAGAATCATCTGTTGTTTTTTTGGCATTAAAAGAGTAAACAGCTGCTTCATGAACGCGTTTCCACACTAATAATAATAATAAGACTAATAATCACACACGAGCACTCATGCATTTAGTTTGATATGAACTGAAAGTGTCAAGTAAAAAATGATTAATTAATTGTTAATAAATATTTAAGTGCAAGTATTTATATGTTTAAGTGATTGATATTTAGCGTAAATATGGATGTATATGGGTTAGGGCTGTGTTTTCATGTCTGTTCCTTCACATGAACTGAATGGTTTTGATCGTCTCTCCTCAGACTGGGTCTTTGGCTGTAAAACTGAAGCTGGCCGTGAAGAGGAGCGGGGTCGGACTGAGGAAGAGCGAGCCGGTCTGCTTCCGGGATTCACCGAGCCCCATCATCACACAGCATCCGGCCTTCATTACATCACGTCTCTATGAGTCTACATGCAGTCTGTGCCAGCCGCTTTAATGTTTTCACTTCGTCTTTAAGATGTTTTTACGCTCTTTTTGCTGCTGTAGAAAAGCAAAGCATAGATAACAGTCTTTTAGTGTAAAAGAGGGCATGGTCGTGATCGTTGTGATGTCATCAATGTAATTGCTCTGTGACGCCATTAAAATGAATTCTGGGATAGTTCATATTCTGGGACTGTATATCTAAATAAACAAGAAGGCGTAAATGATGCAGATCTAGAATTAAAGCCTCTCCTCATTAGGAACCAACAGCTTGTTGTGTCTGATTCATCTTTATGAGCTATGGATTATTCTAATGCCTGTCTGGGTCAATAAGGTCAGAAACATGTGAGATGTTCAGCTCTGAAACACCGCAGCAGAAACACATGAAGCCTGTCGAGAGCCCAGAATCAGAAGAATGAGATATATCACGCTAAACTAATGCTGACCTAGTATTATCAACCATTTGTATAGTGTACTGGTTTAATTGATCTGCTGTTCAGAGAGATTTACATTGTTACATTAGGTTTTTCACATGATAGAACATGAGTATTTTCTTTTATTAATAAAGTCGAGTACTGTGTGTCCCTGTTCTCTCACTTCATGATTAACCATAACCAGTCTGCAAGCCGTCTCAAAGCTGGATAATATGTGCAGATAAAGCCTGTGACCTTGAGCGTCTCAGCCAATCGCAGCGCTGCACATCAACACCTCCATCCTTTATTCTTCATTCACTGCTGGAGTTTCAGAAGAAAGGAACACAATGATTTCTCCGGAAGGATAATGTCTGTCCTTCATCACGGCCTGTGAACAAACTCTCATCTGGACCGTATGTATTGAGCTACAGATCCACACTTTCACAAGCGTCCCACACGTTTATAGTGTGCTTGTGTGTTTGAGGTGCTTAGTTCAACAGAGTTACATTTACAGGTCCTGAAAAATGTCTATAATAAACGGATATGATAAAACACAACACAGTGAGTGTTTTGAGCCTAAGTGAAGTACTGTGTGTTGTGAAACGATTGAGATACATTACGACTGCCTCTGAAATCCTCTGAAACAATCAGCTCATTGATTATTTAGGGAAGTCGTGGCCTATTGGTTAGAGAGTCGGACTCGTAATCCAAAGGTTGTGGGTTCGAGTCTCAGGTCCGGCAGGGATTGTAGGTGGGGGGAGTGAATGTCCAGCGCTCTCTCCACCCTCAATACCACGACTGAGGTGAGACACCGAACCCCCAACTGCTCCCCGGGCGCCGCAGCATTGGCTGCCCACTGCTGTGTGTGTGTGTGTGTGTGTGTGTGTGTGTGTGTGTGTGTGTGTGTGTGTGTGTGTGTGTGTGTGTGTGTGTGTGTGTGTGTGTGTGTGTGTGTGTGTGTGTGTGTGTGTGTGTGTGTATTAAATGCAGAGCACAAATTCTGAGCATGGGTCACCATACTTGGCTGTATGGGTTAGGGTCAGTTGTTCTTGTATTAATGTTAACTGTAATATCTGTAAGTTCTGGATAAGAGCCTCCTCTGCTGCCCCCTTCTGCTGAGGAGGAGGTTTTCTTCAAGAATTACACCCCACCTGCTCGAGACGCCATCTGCCCATTCACGTCTTCTACATCATCCTGGCCTCCATCATCATAGTAGCGACGCTCTACGCCATCATCGGCCACCTCATCAAAGACCTGATTCATGACTTAGCCGGTGAGATCAAGCGCTTACAGTCCACAACTACAGAGTGGGGGAACTATGATGTCACTGTAGGCGAAAACCCGGAAGCGAGTTAGCATTAGCCCTTCCGGCTCCATCGTCCCAGAGTCAATGGGTTTTTTGAATGGGATTTTGGTTAAATCTCTTAAATAAGGTCCGTGGTTCACACAGGCTCAAGATACTTTCACGTTTTATTCTACAACATAAAACACAGCAGTTACACCACACTCGTGATTTTTTATATCTGTTACGTTTCTTAAAAAAGACAGTTGATAACAAGTTGCTAAATGGGGCTACAGGCGCTGTCGAGACACTCAACGTCATCACGCCGATCAGTTGATCAATTTACAGTATCTTCCAGTTGTAGTATAATTTGTAATACAATTAATTGTAGAAGAACCAATGAATAGTTTCCCGCATTTTATATTGTTGTTCGACAATGTTTTTTTGCTTTGCCCTGAAATGCAACACAAGACTTCGGAGGGAAGAGACTCGTTTTATCGTTTTCCTTCTGATGCGGAGACTCTGGGTTCGGACCATAAGGTAAACTCATACGATTATTACACGTAAACACCACATTTACCGGCTTTACGAGGTTAAAGTGAAACTTTAATGATGCATAGTGCTTAAAGCCACGTTAAAATTAAGTGTTTACGGCCACATGAAGCTGTCAGAAAGCATATAGATTGAGGATTTCCTAGAAGCAAGGATAAAATAACATTTTGTCTACCAATCCTAACAAAACCATTGAAATGTGGTACTTTATTCACTAAAATAAGTTTAATCTTACCATATCCAAAAACTGGCTCACTCTGCTGTTATTTAATAGGTTAAATGCACTAGAATTTTATTGAATAGTACATGGAGATACGTTTTTAACTAACATATTAATATTAATCAAGGATTTATTGACTTTTAATGCACCTTATTTCGAAATGTACAGAAATATGTGCTTTCAAATGTCCTTTAGTTGTGATTATTTCATTTATTCACTATACTATTTATTACTAATGTCTCATTTCAGTTTTAGTTTGGCTCTAGTTTTGTATTTATTCCAGTTTATACGAAAAGCTTCATGTAGCGTGGATTAAAACTCATATACAGAGTAAATCCTTTTCACTGAACAGTTAAACATCAGTCTGAAGCAGTGTTATTGGTATCGTGATGATGGTGACGCTGAAGCAGAGCGACCGTGGTGCTGTAGTTCATTTATAGCCTAAGTTTAGCTTTTCAGTTCTGGGGCTTGTATTTAGGCTTCGAAATTCATCAAAGTTATATTATGTTGTGAAGATTATCTTGATGGACAAAACGTGTAAGTTTCATGAACTATGATTGAACACAGAGATTATTTTTTGCGCTAATCCAAAAGCCTATGGAAAAATCCCATTGGCTTTTTGTGGAGGAACCGGCTTCATGCTGACCGCCGATGCTAGTCAGAGTTCCCCCGCTCTATAGTTCAAGAGTTTAGCTCTGCAAGGCTAACCTAGTAAAGGCAAACTTTCTGGAGCCAAGGGTGCCATCCAAAGTTGCGAATTTAATATATGCGCAAAATTGGAATATTGCATAAAATAGTTGAGAATAAGCACCGTCTCCATCCAACAAGTCAAAGAGAACAAATGGTCACTTCCTGATAAACTGGCACTAAATATCACTAAGAAAAGTAGGAGGATTAATTTATTCGCAAAATGCATTTCCATCTCCCATTATTCACATTAACCCTTTTTTGCACAAGTCAAAAGCCACCACAAGCGAGTGTAAAAACTGTTTCCATTCACCTAACTTTATGCACATTTTGGGACATAAAAAACACTGGATGGAAACGCTAAAATGCACATAAATTCTAAAAATGTGCATAAAAAACTTATGCACTCAACTAAGTAAGATAAATTTCTTATCAAACGTGCATAAACTACGATGGAAACACTTTTTCCAAATAAATTCCTTAATGTGCATCAAAAAAGACATGTGACTTTGTGATGGGACAGCATAAAACTAGACCAACCAACTCTGAAGCTTGTAATTTATTGTGTACAAAAATTATTATACACAGTGCCTTCTCCTGCTGCAGCAAAATACATTTTTCTTCGTAATATTTAGCGCAAGTTAATCAGGAAGTGACCGTTTTGTTCTCCTCAGCTCACTGGATGGAAACAGTGCTTTATTCGCAAATGTTTAGGCGACATTCCAGTTTTGCGCTTAAGTGTAATTCGTAACTTTGGCTGAAACATAGTTACTGCACCTACACTTCCTAAATTATAAAGCCAGCTATCAGTAAGTATTGATTATGTCACAGACGTCACTCTGGGGAATATCCAGTTTACACACCACTGCTTTCATTTCAAAGATTTGATCTGATGAAGCCAGTGACTAGTTCTTTTTCAGAAGTGTCATTCTGGAACGCTTCAGTTAACAGTGGTTAACTCAATCAGTATTAAACTGGTCAGGTTTGTGACAGTAACCTCCACGTCTCCCTGCAGACTATCTGTTCGGCCAGCAGCCAGAGGAGGCTCCGATTAACCTGTGCGAGGCCAGAGACAAGTTCATGGCCGACTGGTGTCCAGAGACCAGCCCAGAGCTGGAGGAGATGGCCCACGCCGAGGAGATCCGGGGGGTGATGGAGGGTGCCAGATACACCCCGGCCATCTGGATCATCTCAGACGGCATTGAGCCCAGAGCGCCGCGCTCCAGCCCACGGGTCGCATTCGAAAAGAACGTGTAGAGGACACCTGAGAGAACTGGAGACTTCATAACAAGAGAGTGGAGAGTGTAAAACAGCTTCAAGACTCTCAGACAGAAGAACCGAAGCACGGATGCTCACCCATCATCTGAGCTCATTTACCAGTGTAGGTCGACACTGATGGTTCATGTTCAGGTTTACAGTGACTGAGCATGACTTGTGCCGCCTGCTGGTCTCTGCTGGTACTGCAGCTTCTCAGATTTACTTTTCAGTCCTGGTCCTGAGGAACCTTGGTTAGTTTGTCTCTCCTTTCTGAAGGCTGAGCTCATCCAGCTTTCATCTAATGAGCTGATGATCTGAATCAGGTGTTTTTACAAAAGGAAGACATGCAAAATGTGGTTCCCCATGAGCAGGGGTTGTGGCTAGAAGGGATACAGCTAAAACCAGAAGCTAACAATGAATTTAATTTTCTACCTATTAGATTGTGATTTATTAACGTCTACACCTACCCAACCCTAAACCTATCCCTTATGAGAATGAAAAAACAGTAATTATTGTTGTAAAGTGTGACAAAAATTACGCTATACTAGGGCTGGGCGATTTATCTCATGCAATATGCATGCGCATCTCGTCAGTAAAACCGGTTCCTTGATTAGCGGTAAATCCCCATCACCTGAGAAGCTACGCAATATCGCGTTCATTATCGCAGATGAATCGCCTTCGATAATGAACGCGATATTGCGTAGCTTCTCGGTGAACTACGGCTCCGTGTATTAAATGCCGCTCCATTTGAAAACAGGTGATGGGGATTTACCGCTAATCAAGGAGCCGGTTTTACTGACGAGATGCGCATGCATATTGCATGAGATAAATCGCCCAGCCCTACGCTATACTGATGTGGGCATGCCCAGAAGCAACATCTGTCTCGCTTCTAGCCTGAACCATGAGGACAGAAGAAGCCCTGAGGGCCTCTGGAGGAAACTCAGCACGAGTCCAGCAATCGACACGATTTAAACAATAAAAACATAGATTTAATTTAAAATGGCCTTTTATTGAGATCAATATGTCTATAAGCATGTGTGTTTTACTCTCCATGCAAAATAAGACAAAGAGTGAGGCTTAGACTCAGAAACAGTGATCCAGCCTCAGTCAATGAAGCCCATCAGAAGCGCTTCTGAGCACTCTGGAGACTGTGGACAACTCTTTTCCAACATAAATGTGCTTATTTATCAGACATTAGTGTGTTAAAATTGGATTGCAATATATTAAATTGTCTGAAAAATATTGTGTTTGAAATGAATCACAAATTGTGATTGTGGTGCATGTGTGTGTGTTTTTAGACATTCACGGATCGACTGTATTCAGGCTGACAGTCAGAACTGAATTATAAATGCCTTTTAAATTCACTGAATCGAATTCGCAGCCAGTCAGGATGCAGAAGAGTAATTCAAGGCTGAATACAAGGAAGTAGAAATAAAACAGTGAAATTCAAAGAGATTCAGTCGCCAAAACATCTTTCTTCCCGAAATGATTTACACAGTCAGCATACACACAATACATAGGGCATTTCCAGAAGCATTACATGATATTCAGTGATTCACACAATGACGCCTATAAATAAGCATGCAGTTGATACAGTATATTTCTATATTTTTAATGAATGAAATAAACACTTATTAACATAAACGTTAATATGTCATAAATCAATACAAATGTTATTTCGTCGACCAGAAATGTGTGACTGTGGTCTCCATAAACCTTATTTTTGAAAATAAAAATGGTCAGTAAATGTAAATGAGATTTCTATTGTACTCTTAATTAAAGCGCTGAGGGATCCGCGCAGAGACGCATGCGCAGTGCCGCCGATGTTCTGATGAGGTTCGGCTGATGTAGGTCAAACCTGAATGAGTCCAGGAGCAGCTTCACACGGACCTGTGAATATAGGACAACCGAGCCGAGCAGCTGTCCTCATGCACGCACACAAAGCGATCCTCAGCGTCGGTTCTGTCCGTGAGGAATAACGCTGACCGATGGAGGAATGATCGGGACCGGCCCGCTGTTTGATGATGAACCGGAGCGACGGAGCGGAGAGCGAGCGGTGAGGATCAAAGACGGCTTTATTTCATCTCTGCGCTGTGATTCTGACGTGATTCTTATGAATCCGCTGATCAGCGTCACACACACCGGCCTTCATTTCACTGCAGCACTTCTGTGTTTATATCCTGCTACAGTGCGCTTGATATCGGGCTAATATTTATTTTCTCATGAGGGTTTTAGAGGTTCATCCATAAAGGACATCAGTGCATGACTGCAGTGCATGATTCAAGTCTGAGAGGGACCTGCACTGTATTTACATCAAACATCATCCAGTCATCAAATAATGTTACTGCACATTTTAACAATTCAGAAGTCCTCCATCTTCATCTCTTAAGCAGTGCTGTAAACCTGATCAGATTCAGACATGATCAATCTACACTGAGCTGCAGTGATCTATCAGACACGTGATACGGTTTTTGCATTCTCATCTGCTTAAGGAAAACTCCATTATTATCTTCCTGAGTGAAGTAAAATACAGACGGATCAGAGCAGAGAGAGAGAAAGATGTGATTCATTTCAGTCTCTCCATCAGAAACCCTGTGAGAAATGCCTCGCTGATCACTGCCAGGGAAATACAACACAAAATATGACTCTGGAAATATGCATTCATTTATTAATGGAAATATAAATTTGCTAGATTTATGAAGTTGATTATTGCAGGTGTGCATGTGAAAAGGGTCCAAACCCAGAGGCTTGTGCATTTCTTTACTGAGCTCTCAGTTCTGTTTCAGTGAAGGATCGGTTTTGTCTCAGATGATTCTGCTAAAATAAAATCAGACCCAAACGAGTCAGTAGTTGTGACCCAGTAAGAGCAGAGAGATATAAAGCAGCTCGCATCTTTGATGAGACACATTTGATTAAGATGGAGATCACTGGCAGATCTGAGCTCAGTTAGAGATGTTGAGATCTGTGTTACTCCAGAGGAGTGAGGTTACTGAGGTGTTTTTCTCAAGAGAGATATTTGAGAACAAGGAGAGTCTCATATATTTGTGTTGACGGTGGGTTTGAGATGAATTGTGTGTGTGTCGAATCTGAAGGCTCTCATTTACTCATTTACACCTGACTCGAGTGTGTGAACACTGTGTGCGTGCGTGCGTGTGTGTGTGTGTGCGTGCGTGCGTGTGTGGGTGGGTGTGTGTGAGTGAATGAAGTCTGACATGCGCTGGACATCAGTGTTTCTCATTGAAATCTGCTCTGTGAGTCGAACTCTGACCGCAGGGAGAACGTGAAGAGCGTTCTTTCAGTTCTTTTCTGTTCATTCGGAGCTGCTGTGTGTTTTTCTGAGTGACTAGCTGTTGTTCAGTCAGGAGAATGATTGATCAAACCAGTATTTCCAGAAAGGGTTGATTCATTCTGTTAATCTAAATCTTTAATTTAAGTTTTTAGTGATTTTTGGAAAATAAACACTGGAGGGTTTAGTTGAAGTTGATGTCTGTTCGTGTTACTGCAGGACATTGATCTGTTATTTGTGAAACTGGCCTCTGGACATAAGGCTTTCAGTATTGATCACTGATGATGATGATGATGATGATGATGACGACAGTGGATGTTCTATCATGAGGGAGTTCACACTGACAGATGCACATCTTCTATATGTGTCTGTATGGGCATATCATATTTCAGGTGTGTTTGTATTTGTGTCAGTGATATGCTACAGTCAGTTTGGTGTTGTAAGTGAAATTTAAAATATGAAGTTATATAACTCTTAAAAAAAAATAGACAATACTAATGCCTAATAGTACTCATTCCTATTAAAATGATTTTTAAATTTGACAAGATTATATTTAAAAGGGCGATTAGATTTTAGAAAGGTTACATAAACTCTATAAATGTGCTGTGCAGAACTATAATTAATGTCCAAGTATGTTGATGTCCAGGTGTGTTGATGATTTAATCTTTTTGTGCTTGCAATATTCCTGGTCAAAACAGTAAAGAATTCATTCAACGGTCCTGTGCGGGACTGTTTTCTTAATGCCACAAATATTCTAATATTGTGTATTATTTTCGCTATCCTTCGATCAGGATTTTTGGAGCTGTTTGTCGATCACAGGATGCAATATCTGCCGATATGATCGCTGATAACGATCTTTTTGAAGCCTTCTTTTTAACATGTTGAATTGTTTATAGTGATGCTCCAATAAGGATAATTACAGATATTCATTCAGGGCCTGAATTTCATTTTTGAAAATGGGGGTAATTCCCCTCTTATGTGACTCGTGTGGGTCAATTTGTTTTAGACATTTTTCAAAAATATATTATTATCTCACCTAAATGTTTGATTCATGCAGTGCAGTGCAATAGCTCACACGCAGCACAATCCTGATTTCATGAGCTGTATGTGAGGCGGCCTTAACCCCAAAGTATTTTTTGTCATCAGAAGTGTCTGCACACTACAGTGCAGGCGGGAGGTGAATGTTTATGTGGAGTTGTTATTATTATTATTATTATTATTATTATTATTATTATTATTACAGGAGTTTTAGGTCTATTTATCCCCGATTTTACCTTCCTGAGAATTGGAGGAAAAATCTTGTCGAGCACCTCGGTCGGTTCCGATGTTCGGATTATCTGGTGATGTGAGGCTTTTACAGATCATATCTTGCACCTGCTGATCTGCACACACACAAATCAGGGCCTCCCCGATTAATATCAAACATGTTTGATATTTAGGATTTTAAATCGGGATGATGACGGCTATGATTACATCAGTACATTAACAATAGCCAGTGCGCGACCGCAAAACCAGCAGCTGTACGGATCCGCTGGATAGTGGAGATGGAGGAACGGCTTGTGAAAGTTTGGCAGTAACAGGACTGTCTGTATAATGTGTCGAAAACGTACCAAGACAGAGAGAAGCGCTGGGGTGAAATATGAACATACTGGGTGAATGCAGAAAGCTGCTAACACACTAGCTCACATATATAAACATTAGCTGCTGAAACATCAATGACGATCTGCTGCGTGAGATCATGCAAGGCATTCTGACATGATAATCTTAAAGGGGTCCTATTATGCTCTTTTACAAAGTCTTGATTTTGTTTTGGGGGTGTACTAGAACATGCTCTCATGCTTTAAAATCACATTATTTTACACATAATTTACATTATTACAATACCTTTCTCCCCAGCCTGACACAAACGACTCGATTAGTTCCGGGTTTGATTAAGGCCCGCCTTCCGAAAAACGAAATGTGTTGTGATTGGTTAGCTGTCCCAGTGCGTTGTGATTGGTGAACAGCTTAGACGGCGTTTCAGTAATGCCCCGCCCCTTGCCAGAACAGCAAGTTCATCAATATTGCCATATCAATTCAGACCCCAAGAATATTGAACAAGAGGATCGCGCAGAACCTTTGCACGCATGGATATTGCAAGACATATTAAAGTGGTGACGTTATTGTTTTTTTTTTTTTTTTTTTTGGCTAAATCACGTTTTAGATAGGATGTCAACAACAGCTTAAAAATAACTGCGTTGACTGTGCTAGGGCTGCACGATATATTGCATGCGAAAGCCATGCGCATTTAGTCAGTAAAGCCGGTTCCATGATTAGCGCTAAATCTCCATCACCTGTTTTCAAATGGAGCGGCATTTAATACACAGAGCCGTAGTTCACTGACAAGCTACGCAATATCGCGTTCAATATTGCAGCCGATTCATCTGCGATTCTGAGCGCGAATTCTGAGCTCCGCTCACAAACGCTGCTTTATCAGACATTATATGCAAGATGAAATGAAAATGACATCCAGAAATTTCTGAAAACAGTCGGTTTCCATCAGAAATACAGTGATATAAAAACACCCGCACCGGGTTTTGATTTTGAAATGTGCAGTGCTCAACCAAGCGTTCTCCCCACCTGCCAACCATTCAAATTTCCATAGGCGGGATTTACAATTTGTGATGTCACAAATACAGGAAAACAACTTTGTAGTCCAAACGAGCCGTTCGCTGTAGTTCTTGAAAAGGGATTTTTTTAAAAACGAAATATCTCCCTTTGGAGTGGACTTTGAGATTTGTAACTTTGTAGATTGTTTTATGCCCAAACATACACACTACACACTGACTAAAATTCAAAAAGTGATAAAGCATAATAGGACCCCTTTAATAGCATCGTGTAGTGTGTGATGCGCCACGATTTTCAAATCTTGTAGTGTGTGCACGTTTAAGATTTGAGGGAAGAACATCTGTGAAGATTCTCCTTATATGTGTGCTGCAGCCAGATTTCATAATCGGTTTGGATTTTAAAACTCCTGTAGTCTGAGCCGAGATTGGCCTTTATGGAGACCAATCAAACTTCCCAAAGTGATTATCTGCCGATAGCGATTGGTAGCCGATCAATCGGAGCACCCATAATTTTTGTGCTATCGTGATGTGGGCATTGAAAGTGCTTTAAATGTGCGCTCGCTGTTCACTTTCACTTTCCGTTTCGATCGCGCACTGTGTGTAACGGAGCACATCTTAAAGATCAGATATTTGTCAGTGAGCTCAGGATCTGTTGAGCAGCAGAGTTTGTGACTAGCATGGGCTAGTTTTGTTACGCAGACCTGGCAACCATGGCTGTAAAGAGCAGATGCTTTCAGTTTAGAACTGTAGTGTCCATTTTCCATCATCATTTTATTTCTATAAAAAAGCAAAATTACAGTGGGGTGCCGCAGTGGGTTAGTAATGTAATCAGTGTATTACCAAACACCGTGACTGCCACATGCGTCGAATCTCGTTCTATCAGGCTCATTCAAGATGCATCAGCGCTGCGCAGACCGATCGGCGTATGACGGCAAAGGACCGCGAGAGCGACTGGAGAGAAGGCAACTCTCGGTGTATTTTGATGTCATACTCCGATCGGTCTGAACAAAAGCAGTTCAGTAACGTGTGTAAATGATTTACGGATTCCTGTTCTGTTTTCTCAGGGATTTTGTTGTGGATGGAGAGGGTAATGTGTGCAGAACTGCAGGTTACATGACAGGTAAAACACACACAAATGCAAATATATACGTTTTTCTTTGTGACTTAAATGTCTAAATACTGTTTTGGATCACCGATTTTATAGTGAATATATATGTTAGGGATGCACGATATCATCTGACTGATATCGGATATATGAAAAGTGATTATGCCAGTATGTCTTGCTGATAAGAGGAATGTTAACTCGCGTGTGCTCAGGGTGTGCTAGTGATTAGATCAAGCAAAGTTTTGTCTGAATGATGATTAGATTCACTCTTCTGGATCTCTGTATTTAACGCCTTCGGTGTGTGATAGAGTAAACAGTAATAGCCTCCCCCGGGTCCTAATGCCTGTTCGGTAAGGAGTTTTAATCTGTAGAGGGCGCTGTTGGCCTACTTCTAATTAAATTAAAAGTAACATAGTTTACATGAAAAAAATCACTAACATGACACTTGTAAATTAAATAATTTTATATATACTGATTAATTCATTAATGTGTAATGTTTTATTTTTTAAACAAATCATAAGCTCTAAAAGATTTTAAGAATTTTTACAACTCTTTTGCTTTACAAATGTTAAATTTTAAAATAAAATGTTAGGGTTAACTGCATCTTTCTGGGGGAAAAAATGCAGCAATTGAGATATAGTTTATTTATAGTTATTTTCAAAGCTTCAATTATTGTTTATTTAATTCTAACAAATAAGTTCTTGTTAAAAACTAACCAAAATGAAAAATATTTTGCTTATAATTTCTGCACAGGAGAGAAGTGGTGTTGTTTCCAAACAAAAGGAAATATATCGGTATCAGTATCGGCCAAATTGAGTTGAAAAATATCGGCATATCGGATATCGACAAAATCCAATATCGTGCATCCCTAATATACAGTATGTGTTTGTATATGTATATTTTACGTTTAACAAGTGTTTGTATGTTTGTAGATTGTCTGAATGAAGACACTGATAAAGTTCCTCTTCAGACGCACCCGCTGAGAGAATTTGAACAGGTGAGATTTTCTGCCTTTGTCTGCAACGGTTCAGCTCTTCTCATGTATAATTAGATCTAATGAAATCCATCAGTAATGTAAAACACATCCATCCTTTTCCAAACGGCCTGTCGTATGTCGGTGGATGCTGGAGTCTGTTTCAGAGGAAGAGAAACACACAGGACAAGTGACCATCCATCACAGACCCACAGCTGCTCTCCAGCGCCACCCTGTGCTGTTTGCTGTATTGCGTGTGTTAGTGAATGTGTCATATCACACATGATTATATGAACCTTTATTTTGTGTTGTTATTCGCAGCCTTCTCTGAGTGTGAGCTGCTCTGATTCAGAGAAACAGCTTCTTATGAGTAGAAATAGCTTTAGTTTGTGTGTGCTGTGTTGTTAATGTCAGTTCTCATGTTCTTCCTACCTCTTTTATTGTGCTCACTGAAACATCTTGCTAAATAATTTATTGGAATATCACACATATTATTTCTGGATTAATCCATCTCAGCTGGTCCAATAGAGGTTGCTTGGCCATTTTTAATTTCATAACTTTTGAGTGATTATTACCTTTATGTATTGGTATTGCAAAACCACCGTCATTTTTTATTTTTTTTTATTTTACTTGGCTTAACCACAGCGGCTGAATCAGATGTTTCATTTTCAGTTTTGTTCATGTTTAGCATTAGTGTGAAACGGTTTAAACCTGAGCTGAGCTGATGCAGCAGCAATTAGACAGTGCTGTTGAATGTGTGCTAAAGGCTGTGTTTGTTGATGGTAGGGTTGCCACCCGTCCCTTAAAATACGGAATCGTAAAGGTAAAATGATGCGTCCCGTATCAAATCAAAATGGGACGTGATTTGTCCCGTATTTTACAAAGGCCAACGCATAGTTGAATCAACAAATAAGTATTTTGCACTGTTCATAATATTAATAGCAATTATAATGAAATCAATTTCATATTAGGTATTAGAGAAGCTCATTTGCGCGTGATTGCATTTTGGCGTCTTTTTTCCATAGCGAGCGAGTCTCCAGAACACGCGCCGTTAAAGCCCTTTCACGCCAGCGCTGCATGCACTAAACCTGCACGGTTTATCTAGGAGCTCACGCCCATCCTTTGAACATAAGGCTCTCCAGATGTAGGGCTGAATGGGAAAGTTATCAGAATCAGAATCAGAAGAGCTTTATTACACAAGTATGTTTGCACACACAAGGAATTTGACTTGACAACAAGAGCTTCCAGTCTAGAAGAAAGTACAGACATAGTGCAGACATACATGATAGTAAAGACATACATAGAAATAACACCGTAGGGATGGAATATAGCACTAATATAAGAAAAAACAGAAATTAATTAATGTACTATATACAGAAATAGAAGTATAGGGGGAAAAATGTAATTAGTTAAATGTACAGATATGTTATAAGTGTGCAGATATGTTATCATCAGATCCTCCTGACCACCCTCTCATCACTGGGCATCACTGGGATTCCACTTCGCTGGTTTGAATCCTGTCTCACTGGTAGGTCTTTCAGGGTGGCCTGGGGAGGAGTGGTATCTAAAGCACATCAACTGGTCACTGGGGTTCCTCAGGGATCGGTTCTTGGACCCCTCCTCTTCTCCACATACACTACATCACTGGGTCCCA
>JAFVLL020019855.1:0-32211 GCA_021397915.2 Tor tambroides
AAGAACATCACAGCTTTCCAAATGACAAATGGCGAAGCTTGTTTTGGTTTGCATCAACAAAACAGGTATGGATGACTATACTCACTCATTCATACCAAAGGAAATAAAATAAATATACTTCATGCCACAGAGGCCAAAACATATTTGTCTTGATTGGTGCGGGCCTCAGAATAGTGCCTGGCCCCAGGAGCACAAACCACACTGAAATGTTCTTTGACAGAAACATTTTGTTTAGTTGCCCATCTGCAGAGCAGTAACAACCACAGACATTAGTAGTAAGAAAGACATGGTCTGCTTGTTCTTCATTTGACAACTGCCTTAATTTCTAAAAAAAACACATTTTTGTAGCATAATGAACTCTTTCGATAAGAGGATGAGTTTGGCTAAGTTCAAGTAACTTAGAAGATAGTGGAAACTGCATTGCAAAAATACTGATGGTTACCTTACAGGTTTCCCAAACAATCTCCAGCTGCTACTGGTACAAAAATAAATAAGTAAATAAGATACTGACTCCATTTTTTGAGTCCATGGGCCAGATTTACTAAGCAGGGCAAATTAGCATTAGAGCGCAATTCCATAAAAGTGCCGATGGGCATGGGAAATTGTGTGTGATTTACTGACAATGTGCACATTAAAGAACACAGACGAAGCCAGATCATTTCCATAATGACCCGCACAATCTACCAAGAGCAGCGCAAATTACCGCCTGCTTTAAGACATGCTTTTTTGGGGCGTTAAATAATGGCGCAAATACCAGTAAATCGATGAGCACAAACGTTAGTAAATCATGTTGCCTGATTCATTTTAATACTCTCAGCCCATAAATTTTGCGTCTGAAAGGGAAACTCCTACAAATGCATATTCAATAAGGTCAGGCGCAAAAATAACTGTCCGCGCCTTTTCAGCGCTAATTCTTCACTGCGTGTCTTTAGTAAATCCTGACAGTATTATTTTAATGCCAAAAGATGGTTTGCGCTGACGCAAGCTGTTAGCAAATTTGGCCCCATGTTTCTGCTGTTGGGCTCGTCAGGATCCTTAAACAAAAAAGTTCAGTGTTTTAAAAAAACATTTTTTTGGAAATCTTATTTATAGTTGCCTGGGATAGAAGAAAGAATTTTAACATCAAAGGACTTTATTTATTATTATTATTATTTTTTGCCATTATGTATGAAAGGCAAACATTTTTCATTTGCAGTTTAAACAGGGGTACACACTTCCAAACCACCTGAATGTCTGTAGAGTAAAGAGACACTGTCCAGTGTTGACTATTTCAAATAAACTTTACCAAGCGATTCGCTTAGCTGACCTTAGCAGTGCAGTGTTGATGCTCACAGAATAAGAATTCACCTGGGTTTTGTTATATACTGACTCGCAGTGGGGGCACCTCCAGTCAACAGAGTCAGCGGTATGTGTGTGATTGCATGTGTGTGTATGTCTGGAATCAAGCAAGCTCGGTCAGAGTGGGAGTAGATCGAGGGGCCCCGTTCAGGCCGCAGCACTGTGTGCAGTCTCTCCCAAGTGCCTGTGGCGTCCCCAAACCAAGCCACAAAACCCCTGTGAAAGAAGAACATTCTAGACATTCTGAGAATTGTTTTGGCTTCTGAACACCCCCAGCACAACATATCCGCCTGTCACAACACAAGAACAACATTGTCTGATATGGAACAATGGATCCAGGGTGAGTATGGGAATGTTAGACAAGGAACCAACCAGGAAACATGAACAATTCCATGTCGTTTGGCAAAACACTCTCGAACTTTACCGTAAGTCTGTTTCTTCAACTATTTAGTTTTTGTTAAATTAAAGTCACATACTTGAAAGATCACCGTACTTGAAAATGTTTTACCATACCGTCATTATTTTATTTTTATTTTATTTTATTTTATTTTATTTTATTTTATCCATGTCCAAAACTTACTCATTTATTTATTCATTGACTTCAAACACACTTACTCATTCATTTATTCATTGACTTCACACACACACACACACACACACACACACACATATATGTATGTATATATATATATATACATACATATATATGTGTGTGTGTATATATATATATATATATATATATAGTGCCCTCCACTAGTATTGGCACCCTTGGTAAATATGAGCAAAGGTGGCTGTGAAAATAAATCTGCATTGTTTATCCTTTTGTTCTTTCATTCAAAACATTCACAAAATTCTACCCTATCATTGAAGTAAAACAATTGAAAGTGGGCGGGAAATCTCATTGTGAAATAAATGCTTTCTCTAGTTCATATTGGCCACAATTATTGGCACCCAACTATTGCAATGTCCTTTTCCCAAGATAGCAGCCCTGAGTTTTCTCCTGTAATGCCTGAAGAGTTTGGAGAACACCTGATAAGAGATCAGAGACCATTCCTTCATGCAGAATCTCTCCAGATCCTTCAGATTCACAGCTCCATGTTGGTGCTTCTCCTCTTTAGTTTACCTCACTCATTTTCTATAGGGTTCAGGTAAGAGGACTGGGACAGCCATGGCAAAAGCTTCATTTTGTGCTCAGTAACCCATTTTTGTGTTGCTTTTGATGTTTGTTTTGGATTATTGTCCTGATGGAAGATCCGACCACAGCCCATTATAAGATTTCTAACATAGGCAGTCAGCTTTAGATGCTTTAGAACTTTATCTGTTGATATTTGAGAGAATCCATAATGATCTCATTCATCTGAACAAGATGTCCAGGACCTCCGGCAGAAAAACAGGCCAACAACATTAAAGATCCAGCAGTATATTTAACCGTGGGCATGGGGTATTTTTTATCCCTATTTGTACTAAACCCATCTAGTGGGTTTGCTGCCAAAAAGCTCTTTTTTTAGTTTCATCTGACCATAGAAGCCAGTGTCATTTGAAGTTCCAGTCATGTCTGACAACTGAGTATGCTGGATTTTGTTTTTGAATGAACAAGGAGAATTTTTCTTGAAACTCTCCTGAACAATATGTGGTGATGTAGTGGCTGTTTGATATATATTTTTTAGGCTTTCTGACTCCAAAACTCAACTAATCTCTGCAATTCTGTGATCCTTGGAGAGTCTTAGGCCACTCAAACTCTCCTTCTCACCGTGCATTAGGATGATATAGACACATGGCCTCTTCCAGGCAGATTTGTAACATCTTTAATTGGTTGGAACCTCTTAATTATTGCCCTGATGGTGGAAATGTGGATTTTCAGTGCTTTAGATTTTGTCTTACAGCAACTTTCTATTTGTGACTCAACAATCTTGTTCTGCACATCAGAACTTTATTGTTTGGTTTGCCTCCTTGTGATGGATGATTAAGGGAATTTGGCCTTAATTTTCTTTATATTTATAATCCTTTGGAACAGGAAGTCATAGCTGGACAATTTCATGCTCCTAGTCTCCCTGGTATGTTAAAAAAATGTAAATATGAATGGGAATATACTTCAGAGACATTTTTACTCATAAGAATTTCCAGGGGTGCCAATAATTGTGGCCAACATGCATTGGAGAAAAACATTTATTTTATCATGAGATTTTCTCCCCACTTTGAATTGTTTTACTTCAATGATAGGTTAGAATTTTGTGAATTTTTTGAATGAAAGATCAAAAGGATAAACAATGCAGATTTATTTTCACAGCCACCTTTGCTCAGATTTACCAAGGGTGCCAATATTAGTGGAGGGCACTGTATATATGTATATATATATATATATATATATATATATATATATATACATACACACACACACACACACACACAGTTTAATAAAATAAAATATAACATATACAGCAGGGGAAAAAAAAATTGTATGAATTGCATCATTTCCAATCAAGCTGTAGTTTTGCCAAGTAGTGCTAAAAATAATATTTAATGACATTTAATTGTGTATTTAGGATCCATGAAATGCTAGGTATACCATTTGATTTAGCAAGATGAAGGAGTTCACCATTTTATTAAAAAAAAGTTTTAAAATATCATTTCCATATTGTAATTTCCAACAGTATTTTTCTCAATATATCATTTGAAATGACTGAAATAAATTATAATTTTTGTTGAATATGTCCACTGCTGAACATTGTAGATATTAAATAACTATGTCTGAACTATGAAAAACCATGAAGTTTAAGAATGTTTATTTTCTGAGAGTTCACAGTGCCAAAATTTCCATAGTTAAAGAAACACCAATAAATGTGCAGCTGATAGTGTCTGGTGAAAAGCTTTACAGACTTATATTTTGTATTTGTAGTCATTTTATTTTCAATAGATCCATCAGTCAAACTGTTTTTGACTGGCCACATTTGTAATTACTTTAGAGGGGATGAAATTTGAGCTTAACCAAATGGATGCACCATTGCATTAAGGACAGCCCTTTAATCTACTTTGAAGGGGACCCTTCATAATCATGTCACTGCCTCTCATGCCTTCACTTCACATATGCATTTTCAAACTCTTGTTTTTGCCAAAGCAAGCAGAAATTGTTTTGTACAGGCAACCTAAACAAAACACAGATTTGCTGGGTCTGATAAATTCAGAACTATCAAAGCACAGATCTGCTCAGCTGTTTTTCGTTTTTACATCTGTATAGAATAAACTGCATATGGACTGAATAAATAATGGATGCCATGGATGCTTTTCTCCATTAATAATTCAAGAAGGGCAAATCAGAACCTAACCGTTTACCCTCCCAGCATGAGCCATAATCAATACGCTTTCTCTTTTTGCAGCTATGATGCCTACTTGGATATTTACCTCACCTCACACATCTCTTTGGAATACCTCATTCTGATTGGTCAACCAGTGGTCAGATATTTCCTAATATTCACATCCATATCAACTCTACTTTGACTACATTCACATCTCTCACCACTAACTCGCATTTTCATGTTTCATATAAATGTAATCTTGTGTCTCAGTTATTGATTGTAGTCAGAATTACCTCATAGGATTTCAGTGCCTACTGTATATTGTTGCAGCATTTGTCTTGTGTCTACGCTATTTGTTTTGTTCATTGTAATTGACAATTGTAATTGTATTTTTTTCTTAGCGAAGGTTTTAATATATTTCACAGGTAAGACTATAAAATCATATCAAATTAAATATTTCATTTTCACATATTTATTTTGTGAGTAGTCCTTTTATAAGCCAAAGAAAGTAAGTTAGCCAGTCATTATCACAAAATAAACCCCTTACTTTACTTTAAAGACACCATGAAATCAGAATTGATACTTCTTATTTTTTATGGAATATTGCAGTATTTGTTATAAATGATTGACTATAGGAAAATCAAGTCAGTGTGGAAGAACTTGACTGGTCTGCAGAATGCCAAGTCCCAGCTGAAAACCTCTGGTGTGACTTTAAATGCAGACCTTGAACCAAAAACCCATCACCAAACACAATGACTTGTACATATGAGTACAGTCATTTTAGACACTTCCAAAACTGTTGCAACAGAGATGGAAATACAATTTTTAAATACATGAATTATGTTTCCATCTTTGTTGGCATAGTTTTGGAAGGGCCTTTTTCTGTTCTAAAGAATGGGGTGTCCCAATACTTTTGTCCATATGGTGTCATTTTAGAATAGAAAAGGATCCTGTCCAAACTGTTGCTATAAAATTAGAAGCACACAATTCCCTAGAATATCATTATATGCTTCAGCATTAAGATTTGTACTCATGGAAATTACTAAAGTAAACCTGTTCGTTAGAAGGGGGTGTCCCTATACTTTTGTCAGTATAGTGTATATCTCATGTGCTTTATCTCATGAAGTTAAAAACTTTCTAATTACTCAACAGGACGTGCTTTCTAGAAACAGGTGGATGAGGCAACCTCCCCCACTAAATTACTGAAGCTTTACCCCACTCTCTCAGAAATCCACACCTGCATTAACGTTCAACATCCTGTTGGTATGTCCCGCCCAAAGAGAAGGCAAGCGACCACGACAGCTTTGGGTTTTTTTCACGTGATGCTGAAACACCCAATGTTTATTCTCTTAATGGAACCTCTCGTCATTCCAATGGCCTCAAAAAATGACTTCACAGTTTTCTTAATTTGAAAGACTCTAAATAATTAGCTCGAAATCCATCGGCAAACAGGCAAGAGGTTTGCACAACAGGTTTTAAATCCTACGTATTGGATAACACATCCCGAATAATGTTCTAACTCCGGACATGAGCTCAGTTTACCCCTAAGAAGCCGGGGTCTCTAATGTTCTCTGGTCTTGTTTCAAAGTAAACTTGGGTTGAGCTTAAAAAGTTATTGTTTTGCAGACCCCAGCTTAGACCACCAAGGTTGCACATTTGGTTTGTCTCTTAAAGTTTTTGTTGTTTGACTTGGCTCTCGCCCAGATCTCTCACAAAAATTAGGACAACAATTCCTTTTAGAAGTTTAGGGTCACATCAGGCAATCCAACTCATTTAGTTGATCCACAATAAAACCATTAGAGTAAAATAACATAAAACTACAATCACAGCCTGACTAAAAGTAAACATTTTCCTATCCTGTGGATTGACCTTATTTAAAACTGTCAAAAGGCTGAAATTTGACCCCTTTTCTATCTGTATGACATTATAAAATGGGTCATGAGCTTTGTATTTGCATGTCTGGTTTACTCAACCCACCTCTATTCTAACCCCAATAAGCGTGGGGAAATGGGATGGGGCAATTCAGTCATGGGACCCAGATTTACCACTCTTTAGATAATGTTATCATTTTTCCACCAGAAATGTCTATGATTGGCACATCGAATGCCTTAGGCGATTACACGCTCCCTTCCTCCTTTTGCACCACCGGAATGATCTGGCATGAACTGAATGCTTTGATAAATCAGACCCAATGTGGAAAGACAGTCCAGCCTTGCTGGAGAGGCCCAGACTACAGCAGATGGCTGAAACCCAATCCTCTATGCTCCTGCCAGACCGGCTCGGTATTTTTCCTCTTTGCAAATGTACCAGAGATTTGGAAATACAACAACAATGAAATCCTGGTGTCAGCAGAACATCTGAGAATTGGACCATGGGAACCACACAGGGGACAGTGCCCAGGTTGGCCGTGTTTGACACTGCGGCTGTGTGGGTTGGAGAGCGTGTCTTTTTAAGTGAGAATGTCCCTCGTGTCTTTCTACTCACTGAGACAAGTGTGTCTCTACCAGACCACACGCATGGAGCTCTACAAGATATCATCCTGACATGGTTTCTTTCTGTTAAGTGTTGTTTCCAAAAAGACTTTGACATAGTAAAGATATTTCATGTTTGCTGTCATAGCTCAATTTATGGGTCAATATATCATGACCTAAATGTTTACATTTCATAATTATTTTCTAGCCATGAAACTAGCCATATTGACAGATATACACACTGCCTAACAGACATTTGCTCTCATATTAGGTGAATATATATATATATATATATATATATATATAAACTCTAAAATTCTGAAACCACTAGTGAGAATACACTAGTGGAGTTTAGAATTATAAATACATACAAATACAATTTTGTACAGATATCCATATTCTCCTCCTCTTCTTCTTCTTCTTCTTCTTCTTCCTCCTCATATAATATAATATAATATAATATAATATAATATAGTTTTATTTATACATTTCTGAATTTTAGAGTTCACATATATATGTTGTACACATTATAATATAATAACTATAGTGAGAATTACAGTGCATGCATAATTATTGTGCAAGTTAATATTCTGATCATTTTCCCCGCACAATTTAATCAATTCCAAATCACATCAATCTTAATAACTACTATTAATTTTGTATTTAATCATTTATAAATTTTATGTAATTGTTCATGGAGATGAAAACCCCTTATATTCAGGTGCGCATAATTATTACGCAGATTTCCTTTTACAGCTAAAATGAGCCAAAAAGGAAATTTACCTCAGACTGAAAAGTCAAAAAAATTTAAATGCCCATGAGAAGGATGCAATACTAATGCAATACCAGAAATTGCAAAGTTAAGGCATGATCATTGGACAGCGAAATGCTTATTGGGTCAGCAGAGTCAGAAAAAACAGGTGGAGAAGAAAAGACACATGTTAACTGTAAAAGAATTATGAATTAAGATGAAGACTTAAGTGTGAAACCATCAGGAACCCGTTAGTCTCTAGCACCACCATTTTCCAGAGCTGCAACCTACCTGGAGTCTCCAGAAACGCAAAGTGTCAGGTTCTCAGAGACAAAATTTTCAGGATAGGAGATGGATTAAAATGAACTCCCAAAACTTACTGCCAGATTCTGGAAGGTAAATTCTTCAAACAGTTGTACAAGAGGATGTGGTGCTGGTCCTTCAAGAGTCATTTTCAACTTCTGTCCATAAAGCCTATAAAAATCAGTCTTCATGTGTTTTGCTACACTTCTTATTGATTCTTATTAAGTGAGGGTCATTTTTTAGGTAAAGCAAAGTCCCTGAGAATCTGTCACTTTACACTTCTGGAGACTCCAGGTAGGTTGCAGTTTTGGAAAATGGTGGCGCTGGAGACTACAGGGTTCCTGATAGTCTTTCATATAATTATTCACCTTAATTCTTAATTCATTTGCAGTTAACATGTGTCTTTTCTTCCTCTCCTGTTTTTTTTTTTTTTTTTTTATCTGACCCTGCTGACCCAATGAGCATTTCGCTGTCCAATGGTCATGCCTTAATTGCAAATTCTAGTATTGCATTAGTATTGCATCCTTCTCATGGGCATTTAATAATTTTTGACTTTTCAATCTGAGGTTCATCTTTTTTTGGCTTATTTTATCTGTAAAGGAAACTTTATTATGTATACCTGAATATGAGGCGTTTTTTCACTTCCAGGCTTCATGTACAATTATATATCACTTCGATTTGGTTTGTGGTTTGGAATTGGTCAGATGTGCTTGGGGAAAAATATGATCAGAATATTAACTTGCATAATAATTATGCTGCACTGTAGAATTCCACTTACATATATTTTGTACACACTTTCCATTCCATTTTGAACCAGTTGGATTGCATCACATTTTGTTTTACAGTGAGTTACTAATTACAGTAAAGCATTCAAAGTGAAAGGCTGATGGTTAAACAAAAAAAAAAAAAAAAAAAAAAAATCATGAGCCACAGCTTTCAAACGAACAAAGTGGAAGAGGTCACAAAAGAGGTGTTTACTTGTCACCCATATCCCAGGGGTGCTGCGGTAGGGTGAGGCAGCAGGGTGTCAGGCAGTGTGTTTTGCTGCTTGTTATTGAGGAGGCAGCTGGAGCATAATGCTGTGCTCACCCCTCGGCTTGGTTCCCACAAGTGCAGGAATCTGTCACAACAATCTCTGCACTGACTCGCTCAAGGCCACTGACCTCTAACAAGCCTGCCTTTGAGAAAGCTGCTGCTCTCTTGTCTTGACCACTGAAAATAGCATCTGACCAAACCATTCAACAAAGCATTTGAACATCTGATGGTATAACGTTACATGTCTCTGCATTTCCAGGGAATTTCATTCTATTCACCTACATAAAGGTATTTGCCATTACTTAAAAGAAGAAAAAGAAAAGGCCTTTTTAAAGAAATAATTTTCATAATTTATGCTTTGACTCCACCATGTGTTCAAAAGGAATACTGCAACTTTCTGCTGAAAGGACATTCAAAAACGTTTCTTTTCAATTTTTATCCACAGCAGAATCACAAAAATGGAAGGGTCACACTGAGCATTAAATCTTTGTGCATTTCCCATGTGCTGACGCTCATTTCCTGACTTACCTCAGACACAACATGTTTAAAAGGATCACTAAAAGACATGAGCAGAATAATTTACTGCAAAAACCCCGGAACACAATCTGTTCAGAACATGCTTCATATTACAGTAAAATGCTTGTCCTGGATCTAGTCAATGTCATCCTGAAGCTGCCTTATACTAGACAGAGCTGTGTAGGCATTTTGACACATTGCTTTAATCTTCATGTTAGCCATATTTCCTGTGTTGTGAATTCATTTAGTTCTGGATCCCATCACACTCTCCATGTTGCACTCAAAATCTATCATGTCAGTGTATGTTGTATGTATGCATGTTAGGGTGATTACATACTAGGTTTAATTAATCACAATTAATTTCATGAATAAACTGATCATTATTTTTATTTGAATTATTATTTTAGTGACTCCTTCTGCTAGTTACATTTTAGACCAGTAGGTGGCGACAAGTGTCTTTATGAGTCATGAATGATTCACTCAACAGTTTGTTCATAGATGATGATTAATTCAGTAAGGAAACACCAGGACTGTTTGTTTATTCAGAGAAACAGGGGTTGATTTTGCTTTGACATTGCTCGGAGCTGTAGCCTACTTATTCACTGTCAGTGTTGTGTAAAATGTAAGTTATTTAATATTAATTTCTTGTTTTTGAACTGTTGTAGGCTATAAAAGCAAAATCACTCACATTTGTGCTGTTAATATTATAACACCTTTTTTGTGTGATATCATTTACCTGCCACGGACTTTTTTTTTTTTTTTTTTAGATATTCTGATGGTTCATTATAGAATTGTCTTATTTAGTCTGTGTATACTCTGTCTGTCTGTATTACAGCATCCGTTTCAGCCAAGCCTCGTAGAAAAAAAAGATGACTTTTCTGCAAAATAACTTTGTTTCGCAACGCTTTTTAAGTGAAATGTCCAGTGAGTGGCGTTACTTTTGTGTGTGGCGTTTTATAACATTGGTTGTTGTATGTATCACTGACACTGCATTTCGGCAATGAAATATCCGGTGAGTGGTGTTAAAAGTTGAATGAATCACGTTTGAAAATAATGTACCACCCTAAACCCCCATAATGTTAACAAACGCAAACGTGAGATAAAAACACATTTGCTGAATCAATCATGCCATTTTAGCTTGTTGTTGTCAAAAAAGCTATAAAGGTGCACCTTATTTTTTTCCGTAAGAGCGGTCGCGGCCATTTGTAAAATGTTTCTGGCTACCGTTTACTGCACTTTGTTATGCTGCATTCATGTCATGTCGTAATTATTGTAATTTCGAGATGACAACAGGTCCAGTGTTGCCAACTTAGCAATTTTGTTGCTAAATTTAGCAACTTTTCAGACTACCCTAGCAACTTTTTCTTCCAAAAGCACCTAGCAACAAGTTTTGCTATTTTTTATATTTATTTGGCAACTTTTTGCAACTTTTGATAAGTGACTCAAACAATAAAAAGGCATGCATTTTCCATCTAAATTACACAAAAAGAGGAAATTAAAGATGCCTAGCAGTACACGCATCACATGAATTAAGTTAGCTGCTATTTGCAATTGTTAAATTTAATAATCATAATAATATTTGAATAATTGAATCATTGTTCATTTATGATGCACCTTGTTAGTAGCTTGTACCTGTGATTATTGATCAGTTAGTAGCCTACACTGTAAGAAAAATATCTAGAAAAATGGAAAAGGTATTATATAGTAATTTTCCAGGATATTTTCCGTTATCCGTTATCTATTATCCATTGTAACCCTGTAACCCGAAAACACAAAATACAATGTGTAATTTAAAATGCAGGTAAAAAAAACCTGTGAAAAATCAATAAGGAAAATTCCTTCATATTAACATGGTGGATTGTGTCTTATTTTTACAGACTTTTCTTAGAGTGTAGCACACTAACTAACTAATACACTGCTTAAAACTATAATTGTTCAGAATGTGTAGTTTACTAGCTAATAAAAAATATAAAACTTAAATTGTAATCGTTCAGAAATGTGTTTATTAATTCATTGAATTGTTGAACAATTAAATTTTGTATTTAAAAAGTTATATTTTAATATTATATTAGCATTTATATTATTTTACGAACAAATCTAAATTAACATATATATTTTTGACTTGATTTGATGTATTGACACAATTTTGCATTGTGATTACATAATGACGTCATCGCTCAGTGACATCCCAACGCCATTTAGCAACTTTTAGCAACAAATCAACCTTCCTTCAGCAACTTTCCCTGAAAATTAGTTGGCAACACTGCAGGTGACCTTGTACTTGGAGCTGTTCACAACCTTGGACTCGGAATATCGCACTATCCCGCCTAAACATAGCAGCTAATGAATCTAAGGTGGTGGTACAAGTCGTAGCTCTCAGAAAGTTCCCAGTTCACAAGTAATCACGAGTTCTACGAGGACGTGAACACTTTTTACAAGATGGTAGGCCTATCTCGTAATCACGGTAATTACGATATGGCGTGAATGCACCTTATTCTTCTTATTTCCCTACAGTGGCTGAACAGCATCTCAACCTTCATTTACAGAACTTCAGCGCTGAAAATAAGGTGGATAGTCTAGCCTGTATGGCTGCTTATGTAAAAGTAAAGATGTAGGGGAGAGCGGGGACGAAAGCAACAAAGCGATTTTCTCAGAGCCCTGACTACATTTGCTTTCCAAGCTATGACAGCACATTCAGCACGCAACCCTTGACGGAGCTAGGAAATATCACGTGATTTCGTCATTGCTTCCCGCGGTTAGGTCAGGAAAGCAGTTTTCGAGTACAATAAGTAAATTACTAAAAAAGTTAGTAATAAAATTAGTAGTAAAATTACTAATTTACTACGAAAGTAATACTTGTTACTTTTGTCCCCCTGCAGTGACGACAAGTGTTTCTTTTGTCCCGCTGCATGCTAATGTGGTGACTTTTGTGTCCTGCATCATTTATTAAAACATGTTTATGTCATATTATGCTAAAAGAATATGCCAAGAGTGAGGGTCATAAAGACAGACAGAGGTCTGATTCAGCCAGATGTTCATGAGAGGGCGTTTTTGGACATAGGCCTGTCTTTCAGGAGCATCAGTCTCAGGGCAGCTGCTACATCGCATTTACCTTAGTCATCTTTAGGTTTTAGCCATACCTTAGCTTTTCCACCTCCACCTATGAATTTGCAGTGTTTCCAGATGTTTTTATGCACATTTTTAATTTATGCATAAAAACAACTGGATGAAAACTGAATAGGCCTACTGTTACATCATGTTGAGAATTTATATTATGCTAATTTAATTTCATTTTCATATTGTTCATTCTGTTAAAAAAATGTTTTGTAAAAATAAAATTGAATGAATAAATAAATAAATATTTTAAACAATTCAAGGTTGTACAGTCGGGTTTTGAAACATTTGATGAAACTTAAATTTTAAATGAAAATGTAATTTAATATTTTTTTGCAAAGATAAAGGACAAAATATGTTTGCAGTTACATATTAACAAGGTCATAGTCAGATATATTTAATAAAAACAAGAGTAACACAAAAAATCTAGCTTGTGTTGCTGTGTAACTTTTGACACTCCTGTGTGTTACTTTCGTCCCAACTGACGGGGTCGAAAGTAACAATGTGCAACTCAAAGTGAAATTATACTGAAGTCTTTCTATATTTGTACAAAATACCACCTAGTATTGATAGACCACACTTCTGAGTTATTGGCCACAGCAAAAATACATCTCTGTCTGCAACATTATCTTTTTAAATTATGTTTTTCTGAAAAATGGCACTTTCGTCCCTGCTCTCCCCCACTAATTTACAAATCATGCACTATGGCAAAATTGTTTTGAGGTCATATTGTAAAAGGAACTGTGTGAAAATAAGTCTTAATCAATATGCCCCTGTAATCATCAATTTGTGTGAACAGGGAAGGCTGTTGGTGTTTTACTGCCACTGGAGTTCATTTCAGCTGGAAACTGAAGTGAATTGTATGTATATGTTTTTGGAGTTAAAAAAAAATGTAGGTAGAGGTACATTTGAGCTTGGTTTCAGCTCTCCACTCGAAATTTAAAAAATGTCATGTACACAGCAAAGTAGCTCTTATGTTTTCCAATCTTGAAACCATCATCCCTTAATTCACCTTTGGTGTGTTGCTATGGTGATTCTTATAATTAAGACAGATTGGTTCACTCTTGTCAGTCAGTCGCTCTCTTTTGTGAGAAAACAACCCTTGTGAATAGATGTGCAGTAATAGAGTTCCTTTCAATTATCAAAGTTCATTGTGTTAGATCAGATATCTCCTTTCATTCAACTGTGAGCCTACAGAACTATTTTCAATGACGCAGAACAAGTGAACCAGATGACAAGATTCATTTATTTAGTGCTCTGTCTCTAAAACACGGAGTGTATCAACTAATTTTATGGATCTTCAGAGCTCACAGTAGGACAGTGTTTTTAGAGAGAGTACAGTTCCTAGAACATCACGCCACGCCACGCCATTAACATGTAAATGTGCGAGGGAAGATTGTGACACTCGGTTTGCATTTAACACTAATACACGCAGGTTGTAGAGCAAGCTTCCACCACATGTTGCCACCCAACAAATGTAATTACCTCCCTGCAGAGGGACACGGTCAGGCATGTAAAGTGAGAAAAGCAGTTTCATGCTGTCTGTAACTCATCAGTTGTTCCTGGCATCATAATTAATCAGTTCCCTCCAGATTGTTCTATGAGTCCCTGTGAAAATTGCATTGATAGAGAGTTTAATAGAGGGAGACAAACAACAGCCTTCCCATTTAAGAGCAACACCTCTGGGAAAATGTTACTGGGAGCAGGTGTAGACTTTGGGACTGTAATTAAAAGCACACACATAAAAATTAAAAAAAAAAAAAATCTGAATTACTGAATCCCTTGTTCGATGAGGGCTATTAAATCTGCTAAAATTGTATTTGGCCTAATATTAGCACCACAACAAGTAGCAAATTTGAAACTCCTCAAATATCTTTAAATGTCACTCTTGTTCCTTTTCTTTAAAAAAATCTGTCATTAAAATAGATGAAAAACCTAAACATAAATGAAAATTAAAAATGTTGCCTTTAACAAGCTAAACAAGCTAAAAATGGTTGAAGTTGAAGTACTTGGAATATTAAAACTAAAACTGAAATAAAAATAAATTAAAGCTTTATACACTGTCAAAAAAAGAAAACTAATACAAATGAGAAAAGCACATAAACCTTAAACTAAAATTATAAAAAATAAAAGCTAACCCAAAATATTAATAAATATTGTAATGATATGTAAATAATACAAAATGTAAAAAAACCTAGTTAAATATCATTTTTTATAATCTGCTGAAGTGATTAATTTTAAGAAAAAAAAATATAGTAATTTGTATTTAACGTAATAAAAAAATGCCAACAATCCAGTCTACCTCATTTTGCATGCAAGCTGACACAAACCTATTACTGATGTTTCAACAAAATTATGACTCAGGTGACATCATTTTGACAAAAAGGCGAGTAAATCATCTTCTATTTTCTCAAATTTGACACAAATTATAGTGTATTTATTAAGCCGAATCATTTAATCCATTACCAAAGGTATTTAAAAAGAAATAAATAAGTTAATAAATGAACAAACAAACAAAATAAATAAATAGACGTACAATTCACATGTACAAGTGCATTTAGGTGACCTTTTGTGAAAATAGATGGACATGTTGTCACAAAGAAGCAAAGTCATTCATGAAACACCAAAATTATGTGTCGGGTGCATATATTTATATTTAACTGCATTTCAAGCTGTTATTTTGATCACAACAATAATATCTATGTACTATTAATTATTATGTGCCAGTTAACTGTCAGTTAGCATTATAAAAATGAGGGTTACAACATTATACACATTCCATTATGCATAAATTATTACTCTGATTCCGTTATTTCGTTCCTCCTCTGCTTGACAGCGATGCAAAAAATATTTTCAGTTAGAGATTTTATCTGTACTACTCAACAGTAGTGCTTCACTTGCCTTTCAGAACAGAATTATAAACCAGGCCCAAGAGACCAGTTCCCCAGAGGGTTTCTCTAAAACTACTACAGATGTGAAATTGAGCCACATAGATATTTGGGCATCATCTTATTTGGGCATCTCACAATACAAGTTTCACAAGTTTCTATAGTTCTACATTTGTTGATTTCTTGTCTGAAATGTTCTTTCTGTGATAGCACAGGGGATTCATTACAGACAGCCTGACAGGGATTCGCACCATTGGCTTCAGGATGTTCTACACAAACCTCTTTGAAGACGTAGTTGACGGCACATAAAAGAGCCCTCAAGCTTTCTGTAAACCCATCTTGACACAGAGAGGCTGATAAGGTGAATAGAATCCGTCCCTGTTCAGAAAATCGAATTACAAGTATAATAGTTTGTGACTCAGTAATCTCACGGCCGACAAAAGCTCTGCTGCCCCTCATTCTCCAAACAAAGGGTCATATCGATTCTCCATCTAACACTGTACTGCACATCCAAATGATTAACCTCTCACATACAATCTTATTATACATAATTTTCATTCTCTCATTGATGTTTTAACATAAAACCATCTCTTAAAATTTGGCTCTAAATAATACAGATTACTCCAGCTATGCTCAGAGCACAGGACTTTTGCAATGCAAGCATTTGTTTATTTAGCATGACAATTATTTGAACACTCCACAAAGGGTTTTCTAGAAGTTAGTGACATTTATTTGCATCTCACTTGTATACGAGCACTTTACATCATCTTTAATAGTTAAAACCTGACCAAGTGTATTAAATACACTCAATTATTCATCATCAGAGTCGTTGCATCAGGGACGTCTCATCCCAGGTCTGGAGCATTTAAAACAAGCTGCCCTTGTGAAATCTTCGTCATTTTTTAAACTACAATTAGACTAATGAGCACTAGTGTCATTAATGCCACAGCGGTTGAAACAGAGATGAAATGAGTCGCGACAGCAGCCATATGTCCTGTGCTAAGTAACTGTCATCGGTGGGTCTCCTGCTATTGATGCTGTCTACATGCATGTGTCTGTGCTGAGGAAAGTCAGAGCAGAGGAGAGAGAGAGAGAGAGAGAGAGAGAGAGGGAGGAGGAGGAGGTAGAGGGGTGGCTAGTGAACTAGTGGCCACAAAGAAAGGAAGCTGTCGTGATATTCTTGCCTGGACCTTCTCCCTGACAGCAGCGATTTTTCTTATAACAGTAGGTGGTGCAGACAGTGGATCTTGTCCAGGTAAAGGAATTATAAATCTGCGGCAACTGACTGCATCACAAGCCCTTGTGAATAAAGTGAGTGACTTTTGACTCTGTTATCTTCTAGTCATGGATTTTATTAATTAATAATACTTTTAAGAAAAGTAAATGAGCTGCATAATAGCTTAGTAACTAGAGATTAAGTTTATTTGAAAATCCAGTTGGAAGTCCACAACATCTAGAAAATTGTGTGTGTATGTGTTTTTTTTGTTTTTTTTTCCACCAGGCTTCTTGATACTCATGTTTTGTCGATATAGACTTACATTCTTTATGTTCGGGTACCCGAGAGCCCAGTGCTTTATGTGAAAAACTTTTAAGCATAGTCAAAGCAGAAAATGTACTCTTTTATAATGTAATACCCTTGTTGCTGTTTCCGTCAAAAAAAAAAGACAATAAAACAAAGCCAAGTAAACTGTTAGGAATGTACTGCTAATGTGTGTCAGGGTTGTTATTGTTAACTAAAACTATTTGAATAAAAAAGTATAATATATTCTTATTATGTGAAAAATTAGAAATGTTGCCTGTTGAAATGCTGAAGTTGAATTACTAAAATCTATAACACTGAAATAAAATAAAGCTAAATATTAAAAATAACGAGAATGAGAAATGCACATAACAAAATGACTAAATCTAAAGTAAAATGAAAACTAAAAATAATACATAAACACACACACATAATGTATACGTAAACAACATAATACTAAAATAATATTGCTGTGTGCTTAACTGTCATAGCTTATGCAAAAATTCATTATATTTGTTTCTGGGTTCTATTGTAAATAAGTCATTTTAATCATTTCTCATAAAATTTGGTAATGAAAGTCATGAAATATCAACCTGATGCTTGAAAGTTAAGTATGTTTTTTGAGTTATATGGCCATGCAGTCTCTCAGAAACCAAACAGTATATGACAGTTAACTATAACATTACTATGCTGGTTGACCAGCTTCACCTGTTTAGTTTTGTTGTAGATTAGTGTAACTACTGGTGCACCTGCTAGACCATCACCAAAGCACCATGAACCAGAATAAACCAGCCTGGAACATCATGCAAATTCATGCTATTGTGTAAAGATGCTCTTTTCAACAGAGGGGGAAAAAATAAATAAATCTTGACTCTTCTATTCCACTGCAATTTTACAGATGCACTGCAAAGGTTTCAAATAGTTGAGAACACTTGATAAAGCAGCACAGCCATTCTTCTGGTCGAGACACATTATAATGTGCAGTCTCTCTCTCTCTCTCTCTCTCTCTCTCTCTCTCTCTCTCTCTCTCTCTCTCTCTCGCTTTCTAAATGAGCCTTTCAATTATCTGGGTGCGTGTGTGCTTGTCTTTTGCTGATGTGACTACTCCATCACTAATATACTGATAAATTGCTTGTGTCATCTTGCATCTGTGAGTAAAGGCGCAGATTCCCTTTTGGGAAAGAATTATATTGTCCTATGGGGTCTTTTGAAGGAGATGTAATTTTAGGCAATAACAAATGTTCTTTTATCAATTATGCAGTGATGAAGTCTGAATGGGTCTGCAGTTGAGAATGAATTACAGCTACAGGATCAGACTCTCCCAGTTCTGTTTGTTATGGTATTTCTAAAGCCTATACAGTGTTGTTAGTTTATAGTTGTTTAGTTTAATGCACTTAATATGGCAATCAAATATGGTGTTCATATATACAGAATAAAATTGTAAACAGAAAGCTTAAAGAGGCATTTTTCATTTTTTTCCCCCTACATTTCAATTGAGAGGTAAGTATTGCAAACTGTCAATCAAAGTGAAGATTGCATTTGACTGCACTGTGCATGGGATTGTCAAAACCATTTACAGTGTCCAGATATCCAAACCTTTATGCTCCTAATAAGCCATCTGCAAAAGGCTGAAAATAAGTGGTCTAATTTTGGAAAGCTGGCTGTAGTTCTTAGGCTTTTCTGCTGCGTGCCGACCAGTTTCATTGGGAATTTAATACGGGCTGATTATTTTAAAGGTTAAAGTATTTCAAGTCCAGACAGGTCACATAGACCTCATTAAAATAACTGAGTTTCTTTCTCGTTACAAAACTGATGTAGTCTTCGTTATGATTAAAATTATGCACATTTAAATTTGGCTCTGGTGAATTATATTTGAGAAAGACATGGTTAATCTATGTAGGAAGTGAAAAGTCAGATATGCCCTGATTGCTCAATGAAGGTCAGTCTTTTCTGCCATACCTTCTTGCATTTGTTTACCAAATTAATTTGGATTAATACAGATCCTATATCTAAATATTATATGTCCTTTCCAAATATATGGTAGTTGTTGCATAATTGGTCTTTCAATTAGCATGGAAGCATTAGATTTAATTCATTACACATCATTATTCATGATATACATGACACTGTGACATATTAATCTGAAATATAATGAGATTCTATTTTCTTTTGGCACCCATTAACTCTGCGTAAGTGAAAAATCATTACAGTTCACTACTTTAAACAATCTATCTCTCTAAAATCAAAATACGTTAGTGTAGTGAAAATGAGGTAAATGTAGTAAAGTTAGCCTATGTTCCTGTGAGGAAAATCAAATATTGTATCTATCCCTATGAAGCAGTTCTACAGCCTGTCTTTTTGCTGTTTAATAGTTGTGAGTTTAGCACATGGGTCTGACAGCTCAGGGTGCTTCAATGCATCTGTTTAACACTTTGCTTTGCATTTTAATAAGCTTGTAGACACTCAGTCCTTAAGGTGAATCAATTAAAAACGGTTATGAGAGCTTCCATAAAGTGCAAACGCAGATATTTAAAATAATACTTATATTAAAGTGATGTTTCACCTCAAAATTCAAATTCTGTCATCATTTACTCACCATCATGTAATTTCAAACCTGTATGACTTTCTTACTTCTTGTCAGTGTTTTGTGTCCATTCAGCGAAAGTCTGTTGGGTCCGTTTGCTATTTTGGACCCCGCTGACTTTCATTACACAGACCATAACATATATGTACACTGTAAAAAATATGTCATTTTAACTAAAATATTGTAAAAAACGCTATACGGGGAAAAACTACTATACACAGGAAATAACTGTAAAATATCTAACCAGACATTTCATGCAATTTCACAGTAAAATGCTGTTACTAGTACAGAACAAATAAGAAAGAATAAATCAACATATACTGTAAACTGATATCCCCATAATTCCCTGTGTGACACCCCACAGTTGTTTAAATAATCATGTTTCTTAATAGTTTGTGTTATCAGTTATGTACATTTGGGGTTTATGTTACATCTTATGTTGTTTAATGAATGTTTATTGCATTATTTAAGCGTCATGAGTTTTACCATGATGGTGTTTTGTGTTTGCGTGAATGACTCTGTGCACCTTCTGTATATTAGTATGTACTTTGGATTGTGGAAAAGCGACTTGAATGATGAACTTCAATTCTTCATGTGGCTTTCTCTCGCCTGCATTACTATGGTGGTTGTCAGTATATGTTAAATTTACAAAATTAAGATACAAGATTTTAAGTAGCAGTTTGCGTTGTTGATTTAACCGGTTTACATTCTTGCTTGTAAATTACAGATTTATAATGTAAATGTGTTTACAGTATTTGTATTTATTTATTTTTTTACAAAAGTATTCTGGCAAAAATTACAGATTTTTTTTTTTTTTACAGTGTAGTCATACAGGTTTGTAATGACATGAGGGTGAATAAATGACAGAAGAATGTTTATTTTTTTGGGTGAACTATAACCTTAAATAATAATGTCAATTAAATAAGTGATGCCAAAAAATGTTTTGTACTTCAGATATTATTTTTCCCTTGTCTTTCTCTTGATCAGGTGTCACAGTAGTGGTGTCATTGGTGGACTAAAAAATCATGCTCATGGACTGGAGGATACCAGACTGCACTGGGTTGAACACGTGTGAAGAGCAAAGTGTGCAAAAGAAAAAAAGGAAGCACAGTCCCTAAGGAGAGACTCTTGGTGTTGGTGCCATGGATCACACAAGCCCAGGCAGCCTCCATAGCTGAGAGACTGCCCTGAAAATGGAGGTCCTCTACCCTGGCTGCATCTCCAGAGGCGAATCTGTCTGTGTGGAATCTATCAAACCTTGAGCGTCCGCTTGTAAACAACCGGTTGCCGTCAGAATGCGAACAGAGGTTTAATGAAAGATGCTCTCTACAAGGCGAACTGGGCACTGCCACAAATGAAGTATGTAGCACCATTCACAGCATCTGAAACAGAGACTTGGCCAGTATGGAAGAGCAGACTACCACTGCGATACAGATTTACGTAAATGGCACTGAGCAGTTCAATGCTTCGTTTGACTTCAACCTAACCGATGTGAAAGAAAGCATAGACACCTATGAGTTTTACATCATCGGCCTGTTTCTCTCCTGCCTGTACACTATATTCCTGTTCCCCATTGGCTTCATTGGGAACATTCTCATCTTGGTGGTCAACCTCAACCACAGGGACAAGATGACCATCCCTGATCTGTACTTTGTCAACCTGGCCGTGGCGGACCTTATTCTGGTGGCGGACTCACTCATCGAGGTCTTCAATCTGAACGAGAAGTACTACGACTACGCCGTCCTCTGTACCTTCATGTCGCTGTTCCTCCAGGTGAACATGTACAGCAGCATCTTCTTCCTAACATGGATGAGTTTCGACCGATACATCGCTCTGGCTAGCTCTATGAGCAGCAGGCCGCTGCGGACCATGCAGCACGCCAAACTCAGCTGCAGCTTCATCTGGATGGCCTCCATCCTGGCCACTCTGCTTCCATTCACCATCGTGCAGACCCAACACACTGGCGAGGTGCACTTCTGCTTCGCCAACGTCTTTGAGATCCAGTGGCTCGAGGTGACGATCGGATTTCTGGTGCCCTTCTCCATCATTGGCCTGTGCTACTCCCTGATCGTCCGCATCCTCATGCGAGCCCAGAAGCACAGGGGACTGTGGCCGCGCCGGCAGAAGGCCCTGCGCATGATTGTGGTAGTGGTACTGGTGTTCTTTATTTGCTGGCTGCCTGAGAATGTTTTCATTAGCATCCAGCTGCTCCAAGGCACAGCCGACCCGTCGAAACGCAGCGACACCACGCTGTGGCACGACTACCCCTTGACTGGACACATCGTCAACCTGGCTGCGTTCTCCAACAGCTGCCTAAACCCAATCATTTACAGCTTCCTCGGGGAGACTTTTAGAGACAAGCTGCGGCTCTTCATCAAGCGGAAAGCCAGCTGGTCCGTGGTCTACCGCTTCTGTAATCACACCCTGGATTTGCACATCCCTGTCAGGAGCGAGTCCGAAGTGTAGTGCTGGTGTGGCAACCTGCAGTTCCTGATGTTGTCAGCTGTCTTGTCTCACTTCCAGAACTTGATCATGAATTGACAGAGAGTGAGATCCTTGGGTTAGCCTGACGCCGTGAACACTGCCTAGGTCAGCTCAGCGAAACAGGGATTATTCAGGGTGAATCACCTGCTGATGAAGTGGATTATAAAACACGGATGCAGAGCTTGGCCTACGGCTACCTTTTACAGATAATTGAAATAATAGGATAGCATGTCACAGTGAAGACTTTTATGGGATGATATTCTCCGAGTCCATTTTAAGGGAACAAATAAAGTCATGGAAGCACATGCGACCCATTTCCAATCTGAGTCATTGCTATATATTCTCCAGTTCATATATTAATATTATTGAAACTGATACAATCTGTTCTGTTTCAAGACTGAATAAATGCATATTTTGTAGGATTTTTCATTGCAAACGTCTTCACTGAGGGGGGATGCTAAAAACGTGAGAATCTTGAGACACTTTCAAGAGTGTAAGATTCCATAAACAGTGGTAAACGGTACTAATGTCCGAGAATGTAAAGTCCATGTGCAATCTCTCTAGGTTTACAAAAAAACATAGGGAAACATTAAAGTAAATTCAGTTCAGTGCAAACATATTTGGTGGATTACTGCTAATTTGGACAAGAGTTAGCAACACTAAACCCAGGTGTTGGCTCCTGTTTCCCTGAAGTTGTAGTCAGTGGGCAGGTGGTGTGCAGACAGCATAGCAAGATATAAACACATTATTCAAGACTTAGAAGTGCGGCATCCAGCGCTGCTGTTTACTTGATCCTGAGTTTTTCATTGCATTGTCATTCCTCTCACTTTCTCATAAATGCACTCTACCAGCAAAAAACAAGGACGTTTGCTGTAGATTGCTTTGTAGGAAGTAATTACAAAAAGGTCTAATTCATTTAGAATCAAAGTATCCACTGTCAAGACTCTATGGATGTTAACATGGATAAACAATAAGACTTGAAATAATCTTTCACTGTCCAAAATGTGTCCGGATTATTTAAGTGTCATTTGAACGTACACTATTTTCATATACAGATATTACAAATGATTACGAAATGATAACAAGAGCGTCTTGATAACAGGAAGCTGATAATCTCCTCTAGAGAGAGCCCTCTCATGCCCAAGGCTAAAACAATATATGACTCCAATTATTCATAAACACAGTGGCAGTCCAAGGGCTTTTTCCCAAGTAAAACAGAACATAGATAAACAAATAAAAAGAAAATGAGGAATTCAAAAAAAAATAATCTCAAAATCTGTCTCTTGGGATTTGTTTTTTTTTTTCTTGTTGAGCAGTACATCATACAAAATGATCAATATAAGCATTTGGGTTATGCATGATGTAATGAATTTGAGCCTGAAAAAGAAGAAAGAATTAATAAATAGCCACATTTTTCACAATAAAGTATAAAATGTAAATTTTGTAATAAGGCCGCTAGGTTTTCACTGTTAGGCTGAAGAAAACTGTCTGCTACACTAGAATGTAAACAGAAAGGTGAAGGGATATCGATGCCTAGTAGACTTCTTCCGTTCTTAGATGGAAAACAAGATTGCAGTACAATAATAAAATATTGGTTTGGTTTACTCCACAGGTAAATCACTTATTGTATATTATCTATGACAAATGGCACAGGAAATTGACTGACCTGCACAAACAGCTAATCCAGACTGTGATTTAACACAGGGCACATTTTAGAGGCTATCACATTATAAAGGTGTATTTTATAATCAGACACATTTCAGTCAATAAAAGTGCATATTGGATATGTCCATGATGTCACAATCCAAGTCAAGTCTTAACGGACCTAAAAAAAAGGCTTAGTTTATTTACATAAAAATGTTTCATTTTGAATATGGGGTGATATTTGACCTTGAAATGTTTGTGCAAGATTTAGATATTTCTTATTGTGACCTGAAGACGACCAAGCTGCCACCCTGGTTCTGGTCATAGAGCTTTTTGAGCGATAAACTCACTCTAGAGCCAGTACTGTTATTATTAACTAAAACTAAAATCATTTTTATTAATAGAAATAAAACTAAAATAAAATGTAATATAAATATTAGAGTAATTTTAACTTAAATAGAAACCTGAAATAAAATAAGTTTAAATAGAATTAGTGAAATGACTAAAACTGCAATTAAATAAAACCTAAATAGAAATATTTAAAAGAAATGACAAAACCACTTAAAAATGACTAAAACTTAAATGAAAATTGGAAATATCCAAACTAAAATGAATTAAAAATACATACTACAATGTATTATATAAATAATACTAAAATAACATTGCTCTAGAGACACAGGATGTCATGACAACACTGAGATCAATGGAGAAGATGCTTTTTGATCTGAAACCCATTTGTTGGTTTTTGACATACAGTTGATAATATGTATTTTGTAGCAAGTATCAGTTAAAATATTGCAACTATTGTTGATAATAACTAGAATATGTCAGTATGGAGTGTTGGGTGCTGATACAGAGAGGTTGTTTAATATAGACCAGTGCAACAGAACATGCAGTTCTGGCGTAGTTTGCAAGAAAAAAAATAATAAAGAAAAAAATAAGACATCCTGGCAAAACCAAGAAATGTTTTTCCAGCTGTAATAGCCCAGCCTGGGAAAAATATGTAAGCATTGTTTGAATAACTTTTAATGAATTTGTATGGACATGATCAGGAAAATGAATAAATTTACTCAATAGTTACATATAAAACGACCCACATATAAACAGATAAACAAAAGAGTGACTTGGGACACTTGTGTCTCAGACAGACCTATAGGCCACGAGTAAGGTTATGTGCCTCTAATAAAGATGTGAAAATCCATGATGAGAACAGCCTTAGGATGTGAGCATCGCAGAAAGATAGACAAGTGAAATATGACAGATAACAGAGCTGATATCTGGACCCCCACAGTCAATCCCTTGGGAAAGAGTCAACAATGTTAATTGCGTATCTGTATAAATACAAATAAATAGACACAGGACGACTCTGTGAAAGACAAAGAGCAAGAGGTGAGGGAGAGAGGGTGAGACAGAGACTGTGAGAAGAGTGTGTGTCTGCAGCTGGGACTGGAACAGGGCTCAGGGTTGAGGGGTCTGACGTCATTGCGTCCTAGCGCATATGTTTGTCCCATTTGTCTGTGAGATTTCTCTTTTGATGCGGTTTAATGAATCTGTTTATCGGAACTCATGCGGTCTTATGGTTTCCAGTGTTTACATGCTTCCTGTCTGTATTCACACACATAAACAATACAAACCTCAAATATACTTCCTAATAAATTTGTGCGCAAAGCAAGAGTTCTTCATATTTGAATCTGTCCAAATAATTAATATTTTACAAAAATGCCATAGAAGTATTGTGGCTTGGAGGAGAATGATAAGCTGAAAGCTTATAAAACACAATAAGACTTGCAGCATTCAACACCAAAGGGTGGCTGCCTTTTGTCAAAGGTAATTAAAGTAGTGAGAATTAATGCATATGCTTAGGGAATATGAGTTTGAATAAAAGATCTGATCCACAATTACATTTACATATTAAAATCTTCTCTAGGAAAAAAAACAAGAACTGAGACAACTTAGGTAACATCGAGAGGGTCAAAAGAGCTTTGCAGAGGAGTGTTTCAGTTTAAGAGTGTAGCTAATACAACACTAGTGATAAATACCAGAGACATAACAAGGTATAGACCAGGGGTCACCAAACGTTTTGTGAGTGAGGGCTCCCTGAAGGGATAAAATGGTGTCAAGGGCTACTTGTTTGATATACTCCAAATAAATAAATAAATAAATAAAATGATATCATTTTATTTATCATTGTCACATATACATACATACATACATACATGACATTAATGTTTTCTCACAAGCATTTTCAATGTTTTTATCAATCCAGGATAATATTCCCGAAAAATTTATAAAAATAGGCTATCATAATAAATTTTTTTCCATATCATACAATATTGATATTTATCATGATATTCATTTACCATTAATGGGGAAGGAAATGCTTTCCACATGTTTGTTAGACCTTGAGTATGAAGGTAAACATAACTTTGTTCACAATTAAATTCCACAGAGGACCTAACTTTTAATTTAGGCCCCAATAAATATTTTATTTTTCCCTAAATTCTGTGTTTTCCTTTTGATTTTATATGGATTCTGTTTTATGATTCAGTACAAAAAAAAAAAAAAAAAAAGCATTTTCATTTTATCAGATAAGATGCTGCACAACGAAACTTTATAAATTAATAATAAATAAAAAACTTGGTTGTATGATATTCCTTAAAATTATATTATTAATATTATTACTATGAGAATTGCATTTTAGTATACAGTAGTATTATAATCAGTCAAAAATATATTACAAAAGTCAAAATATATAATCTATACAAAAGTTAAACCGGGCTTTTATTTTGGCGGTTGGTCATGAAGGTCTTTCAGTTTTGGTTTTAGTTTCAGCGTGTACAGGTGCTGGTCATATAATTAGAATATCATCAAAAAGTTTTTCACTAATTCCATTCAAAAAGTGAAACTTGTATAATGTATATATTCATTCCACACAGACTGATATATTTCAAGTGTTTATTTATTTTAATTTTGATGATTATAACTGACAACTAATGAAAACCCCAAATTCAGTATCTCAGAAAATTAGAATATTACTTAAGACCAATACAAAGAAAGGATTTTTAGAAATCCTGGCCAACTGAAAAGTATGAACATGAAAAGTATGAGCATGTACAGCACTCAATACTTAGTTGGGGCTCCTTTAACCTGATTACTGCAGCAATGCGGCGTGGCATGGAGTCGATCAGTCTGTGGCACTGCTCAGGTGTTATATGAGCCCAGGTTGCTCTGATAGTGGCCTTCAGCTCTTCTGCATTGTTGGGTCTGACATGTCCGCATCTTCCTCTTCCACAATACCCCATAGATTTTCTATGGGGTTAAGGTCAAGCGAGTTGCTGGCCAATTAAGAAAAGGGATACCATGGTCCTTAAACCAAGTACTGGTAGCTTTGGCACTGTGTGCAGGTGCCAAGTCCTGCTGGAAAATGAAATCTGCATCTCCATAAAGTTGGTCAGCAGCAGGAAGCATGAAGTGCTCTAAAACTTCCTGGTATACGGCTGTGTTGACCTTGGACCTCAGAAAACACAGTGGACCAACACCAGCAGATGACATGGCACCCCAAACCATCACTGACTGTGGAAACTTTACACTGGACCTCAAACAACGTGGATTCTGTGCCTCTCCTCTCTTCCTCCAGACTCTGGGACCCTGATTTCCAAAGGAAATGCAAAATTTACTTTCATCAGAGAACATAACTTTGGACCACTCAGCAGCAGTCCAGTCCTTTTTGTCTTTAGCCCAGGCGGGAGCGCTTCTGGCGCTGTCTGTTGTTCAAAGAGTGGCTTAAGCACAAGGAATGCGACAGCTGAAACCCATGTCTTGCATACGTCTGGTGCGTAGTGGTTCTTGAAGCACTGACTCAGCTGCAGTCCACTCTTTGTGTATCTCTCCCACATTTTGAATGGGTTTTGTTTCACAATCCTCTCAGGGTGCGGTTATCCCTATTGCTTGTACACTTTTTTTCTACCACATCTTTTCCTTCCACTTCGCCTCTCTATTAATGTGCTTGGACACAGAGCTCTCCGAGCAACCAGCCTCTTTTGCAGCTGACCTTTTGTGTCTTGCCCTCCTTGTGCAAGGTGTCAATGATGAGTCTTTTGGACAACTGTCCGTCCAGCAGTCTTCCCCATGATTGTGTAGCCTACAGAACTAGACTGAGAGACCATTTAAAGGCCTTTGCAGGTGTTTTGAGTTAATTAGCTGATTAGAGTGTGGCACCAGGTGTCTTTCAAATTGAACCTTTTCACAATATTCTAATTTTCTGAGATACTGAATTTGGGGTTTTCATTAGTTGTCAGTTATAATCATTAAAATTAAAAGAAATAAACACTTGAAATATATCAGTCTGTGTGGAATGAATGTATACATTATACAAGTTTCACTTTTTGAATGGAATTAGTGAAACAAATCAACTTTTTGATGATATTCTAATTATATGACCAGCACCTGTATTTGATGGTAATTTTTCTCAAATGAAACTGCATAAAGCTGGTGAAGTGACTCTCAGAGCAGCTCTGGAGATGAAGTTCATGTGTTCGTGCCCTCATATATTGAGATATAGATGGTGAAAACTGCGAGTCACTTGTGTTTGAGTTTATGTATCAGACGAAACTACTCCACGCATTCACAGAGACACACAAAACATGCAGACTTATTAGCGACATGCACTGACTAGCTGCTGTAACATTTATTTCTGTTGTGTGATAGGATGTTAAATTAATCCATATTGAGTAAAAATGTCTAGAGCTTATCATTAACGATTTTTATCATAATCTCGATATGATATCGTTTATCATCCGGCGATAATTCAGGCTATTTATAGAACGTGCTTGGCGGGCACCACGTTGGTGACCACTGGTATAGACTAAACCAAAATATTTAGATATCAAAAAAATAAAAGTGCAAACGCACCTTTAACCACAAGAGGACGCCAACAACAAGCACATCCATGAAGACAAGACAAAAGAAAACATAGCCCACAGTCGACGGCAATTGAGATTAATGAGAAAAGTATACAGGTGCAGTCATGACATTTTATAATCTCTGGAACAATATAATCATAACGAAGTTGGACAAGTTAAAGAGTAAAATATGTTCAGTATTGTCAAAGACTTTGGTACTGTCGAGTAACATCAAGCAGCTTTCTTAAAATGTAGGCTAGTGTGCTAATCCCAAAGAAACCTGATAAATCAGTCAATTCCGAATAAAACTAGCATTCTAAATACTGCACATTATACTTAATGAAACGGTTTTGATTAGCGTGCTACCGTTGTTACGACCTCATTACAGCAGCAGGTTTAATTTGGCGATTACTGCGTTTTTGCTTTCTAATACCATTTTGCATATAAATGTATTTTGCTAACTCCAAATAATAAGTATTCTGCTAATGTGCAGCGATTGCAATTCAGTAGCATGACACCTAAATAACATCACTAGATGTAATTTGACAGCTTGTGGTTAGCACTGTGTGAAGCACGCCAAAATTGACACTATTCTGCCCTCTTGTGGTGAAAAGCCAAATCTACGTGCTACAAATCAGGCAGATATTCAACTTAAACAGAAACATTTAACATTGGTCATTAGATTTATATAGCTCTCACTTCAGTATTAAGTGTTTCATTTAAAAACCTGAGACAAAGCATATTGAAGTGACAGACTGAATCAGCACACAGTTTTGAGGTAGAGTAATTTTATTTACAACCCAATGATCAATGTAAAAGATAAGTGATAAATACTTTAAAGCATGCAAATAAAGCCGCTTTACAAGGAGCTCTACAATGGTTAATCTAGACTCACACACTCATTTTAAAAACCTGAGTCTGTAAGGAATGCTTTACAAAATGACTCCAATGTACAAATCAATTGCTTTTACTTCGAGTGTTTCTCATTAAAAGTTAAAAAATAAAAATTAATAAAAAAATTTAAGCCCTCTCTCCTCTGATTCGCCTTGCAAGTTGGATATCTTTGGGCATGATTGTGACTCTCTTGGCATGAATGGCGCACAAGTTAGTGTCCTCAAACAAACCGACAAGGTAGGCCTCACTTGCTTCCTGTTAAGACGACAAGGAAGAGTTCATGTTAAAGCTTCCAGAAACTTTGAGCATATTGTATGTCACATTGCAATATAGCCATGGAATAATTTTAAATAATAATAATAATAATAATAATAGCAGCTACACACCTGAAGAGCACCAATGGCTGCACTCTGGAACCTCAGATCAGTTTTGAAGTCCTGTGCGATCTCCCTAACCAGACGCTGAAATGGCAACTTGCGGATGAGCAACTCTGTTGACTTCTGATAACGACGAATCTCTCTCAGAGCAACAGTTCCAGGCCTGAAGTGGGGAGAGAAAAAAAAAAAATAAATGGGTGTTATCTTTATCAACTTTATCATGTATGTGCATCTCATTACAGCAGCATCCCAGACTCACCTGTATCTGTGGGGCTTCTTGACGCCACCAGTAGAGGGCGCGCTCTTCCTAGCGGCTTTAGTCGCCAGCTGTTTTCTTGGCGCCTTTCCTCCAGTTGATTTACGCGCGGTCTGCTTGGTACGAGCCATTGTTTCTCAGTCTCTAGAATTAAAAACAAAACGAACGGTTAAATACGTAATTCTAACCATTTTAAAGTTAAATTCAAACGGTGACTTAAAATGGCGGTATCATCCGGGTCTTGCGTTTTGCTTTTACCACTTCCGCCCCAGAGCCGCTGATACTTAAATTATAAAATCTCGCTTCATAAAGATGTACAACGTTAAGAGTGTATAATACATTTTAAACTATATAAACCAACTAAACAACATGCACAACTGGTCTTGAACAAACAAACGGGCACCCAATACGTATGTTTGCATCAGGCGATAGGAGCGGTTCTTATTCTCTGACACCAGCATCAGCCTCCATCTGCTGCAGAAACCGTCCCCCTCAAATGCTGCATACTGAACACCATCCCACCACGAAACTCACTTTCAAACAGAAATATAGCAGTTGCATAATTTAGAAAAGGCGGGAAAATGTGCAGAGGCACAAGGGAAAGTTATTTGAATGCAGCATCCCGAGTAACCGGCAACTCGACCTCTTCAAGTACAAGCTGAACAAACCATTGTCCAAAATGGCGGGCAAAAACGTACACTGACTAGCTACCCAGCAGAGCATTATCAGATGCCACATATTGCTTAAAAGCCCGCCTAAAAGATAATAATAATAATACTACATTTAACGTGTCTAAAAACGTGCCACATGATGTTTAAATGAACTTTGTTCAAGGCCAAATGTGTTTGAAACGTTAATCCAAGCTAAAAAATTGGCCAGCAAACGATTCATCAGTAAGAAGGAGAAAGCGACAATCCGATCAGCTCTGTAAATGGCTTATGGTTTTGTTTTAATTTACCTCTAATTGCACCTCTAATGCCTAAATATCTAACAAATAATTTAAAGTTTACTTACAAACCTCGTTAAACCACGAACTCTCCCACGTAGTATCTTGTATTTAAAAATATGAGGGTTGGGCTTCTATTTATATATTTCTGTGCCTCGCCACGCAGACACGCCCATATGTTACGTTTTCGTATCTCATTGGTTTAACGTAACAGCCTCCTCCTCTACGCTGTTTCGCTTTATTTATCTTTTAGAATATTTCTTTTGTCCTGCAAGTGAAAAAGTAATAATATATTTTTATTTTAAATTTAAAAAGCCGATTAGATGAAATGGGTGCTAGTGTAATATACCTGAAGTACTGTATTTAGACATTGACTTCCATCTCACCTTAAACGATTTGTTTACGTTATTCACATAACTTCGAAAGAAATTTGTAATAGATAAAACGGGCGGCGGAGAAATATATACTTGAAGTAGGCTACGTTAGACGTTGGCTTCAATATTTTAATTTGTTTGCATATTTTTTCCCCTACAAAACGTCAAAATTTGCAATAGACAACGGTTGCGGGAGTAATATTTGAAGAAGGCTACTTTGTCTTCAGTCTCACTTTAGGAACCGTTTTACTTTTTTATATATATTTTTTTTTTATATAACTTTAATTAATTGAAACTCAGACCACAGAAAAAATGGCTTAGACCCGAAAACTAACTACTGTAAGTGCACTTTTATTAGATTTTATTGCATTTCTGAATAATTTGACGAACAACATGTTAAACAGTCACTTGTGTGAGGGATCGTTGCATGTTGTGGCAGTGCTGCTATGCAGCATGGCCATTGTCTTGTATTTGTTTGTCCCGCCAGTTGCTCATATTGGCCTTGCAGCGGCGCGCGAGAGCA
>JAFVLL020019857.1:0-12337 GCA_021397915.2 Tor tambroides
GAAGAGAACAGGTTCTGTGCCTTCACTGCCTGCTCTCATTACTATTCGGAGGGAAATAGACTGAAACAAAAGCAGTCTCTGCTTCTCTTTTATTCTGGGGGGAGACAAGCTGAGAATACAAACCTCAGTGCTTTAGAGAGTCTGCCTGTGTTCATTACATAGAGCTCTGTGTTAATACCAGGAACCATCTGAGCAAATAATGGCAATTCGCTGCTATGCTAATGCTCCCTCTGGTATTGTATCTGTCTAACACTCTGTGTGTGTGTTTGAGTTATGATCCTGTTGAATTATTGTAAACCTCTTCCAGTGTTAGGCTAGACGCACAGCAAAAGCTCAGCCTAACTGCTGCCATCTTGTGTGAGCGCCACATTGCCTGTTTATTCATATTCAACAATTGTCTGACAAACACGTTATGTGATCACAAAGTATGAACATTTTTATTCAAGTATGATTCCACACATAATACAAATACAAGAAGTATATCACAAGATGTATACAATATATAATACTACGTTTTTCCATCACTAGACGTCATTATCGCACTGTTGGTATCGCACAGTATTGCACTGAACACATTAACGAAACTTCAGTGAAATTTAGCGAACAAAAAAGCTCAATTATTGTCAATAGTGTAAACGTGTCAGGTGCCGCTCACAGAAGTCAAGTCAAAGAGACCAATTTGAAAATGAGCTAAGTCTGCGTGGAGAAGTTTCTCGCCCTCCGATCAACAACCGATCGCGCGGATTCCACTTGATATTGTGTGATATTTCACAGAGCAACGGAAAATGTAAAGAGTCACATTAGCGAAATTTCACGGCCAAAAAAGGTCCATTGTATAAACGTTAAGCGTCAGAGAAACAAGTGTGCAAAATTTTGTCTTTGAACTTACGTTTATGCTGCAGCTGTTGAGTTAATGAAAGTTATGTGCATTGCAATGTTCAAAGTGGATGTCATAAATGTTATTAGACGGGGAAGATTTTAAAACGAGCAGTTCAGTCAGAAATTCGTACGACCCTTAATTTTGTGGAAATACTACGGTGACCGCGAGGGGACGTCTTCGGTTCACTTAATTTTAATAATTAAGTTGATCTCTGGTAATCCCTGGTTGCCACGAGATGCTATGTTGAGGAAACCACATATTTTTTCTCTTGGCCACAAGTTTAATGTGTAAACAAACCTGCGTGACCATAGCCGGGATTATCAGAGATGGATGAAACATTTTTTATTAACATTAAACATTTAATTTAATATTTGTATATTATTATTATTATTATTATTATTATTATTATATTAACTTGTTAGGACTATATTTTTATATTTATTTCATATGAATATAATATTTTATTTCCTTTCAATTCGTGCATAGCTTTACCTAATTAACGTTATAATTATATTTGCCACCATATATTTTACAAATACTGTAAACGCCTGACAATTATGCCAATACTTTATGATTGTATTTATGCCCGTGTGTGATGATAAATGAGTGTTTTCATTTACAAATGAAACAACGTGAATGATTCATCCTCAGCGAAACACTATAATGTTTATAATAATTAATTCGGCGAAATAAAATGAAATATGTTAAATTCAAACTTTAAACTGCACAACCAGCAGGTTATAATTTCAGTCAGCATAATCAAAAATGTACTGGCATGTCGAGCATTTACAGTAGGCTATTATTTACAAAACTAATCAGAACGTATGTAAAGAGATCGAAATGAAGGGAAAAAGCGAATATAAAAATATAATAATAGGCTAATAATAATAATAATAATAATATACAAATATTATGGAAAAAGACCATCAGTTAATGGGATGGATAATGTCTTCTTGTAGGCCTATTTTATTTTATGTACTTTATGTAACATTTATTCATGATAAACTTAAGTTGGATGCTGTCTACATCGCATGTAATAGCCTAGAGTCCGGTAGCCTAAGCCTATGGTTAAAAAAATAATTAAATAGCTAATGTAATAATTTCTATAATAATTAATACAATAATTTCTTAACTCAATAAAATATTAATAAATCCATCTCTGATAATCCCTGGTTGCTATGGTGGTGCGCAGGTTTGTTTACGCATTAAACTCGTGGCCACGAGAAAAATATGTTGTTCCCTCAACATAGCATCTCGAGGCCACATAAAGATGTCGTTACCTTGACAAAATGATCTCGTGACCACGACATATTATCACGTTCCCACGAGTTAATATGTCGTGGACACCACAAAACTAAGTGAACCGAAGACGTCCCCTCGCGGTCATCCTAAAATACAAACAGGAAGACAAAAGACAACGAGCGCAGTGCTGAAAAGGGACGGGGCTACATAAGATCTATTTGTAAAGCGTAGCGATATAAAGCACAGCTCACAAGTACGTTTCAAACAAAACAGCTTTCTGTTGGTCAACGCTGCAAATCCTTGAAAAATTTGAACAGGCTGTGAAATGTGCACCCCCCTCGAAATTCGCCCGCTAAAATTTAACGAACAATGGTAAACGTGACTGCACCTTTACGGTGGCTAATGGAACGCTGTTACCTTTTCACCTTCTATCTTTGGAAATAATGGGCCTCATATAAAGCACACAATGCTACGTCAGTGTGCTGTGCTAATGAGTCTTTTAATTAGTTCTGTCTCTTAAGATGAAAAGAAGATTTTTTAATGATCATCTGAGAAAGACAGCAGGGTTCAGATTGTATATTTGCTTTGCAAGGCCTCAGTAAATTAAGAATCATTAGAGCGACGCTGATGCTGCTGGCACCCAAGACCGCCAGTTTTCGGCTAAGGTCACGTGACCTTCTCTGCGTGAATAGCTTTTGTGCGGTGAGCAGGGGGTCCCATCTTTGGTTGCTCTTTGACCCAGTTATGATCTAATGGACAAGGTAAGTTTAGACAGCGAAGGACTGAATGGTGGCCGTGGTCTTCTCAAATCCCTTCGATTGTGTTCCCAGCTAAGCCGTGCCTGCAGGCGCGAGCGGGCCCAGCCACAGCCGGTGGACGACCTCCAGCAGATGAATTTGCAAAACAAGTAACAGCCTACAAATGCCACTTGAATCCATTTGTTATGACTGTGTATGGCTTTCAGGAATTACACTGCCAACTTCAGCCTGCCAACATTCCGTTCTTGGTTGATAATGAAATTCCTCTGGCACTGGAATCCTATTGTGTGCATTCCAAATGCAGACTGTATTTAATATTACAGATACCGGTGAAACTCAGGAGTATGTAACGATGTCCCTAACTTCAGCAGTGCCTTAAATACATTTCATGGCCTTAGAAGCCCTCTGCTGGTCAAAGTTGAGTGCAGACATCAAGAGTCTATGGTTGTGTTGTTATTGAATGGTAATTATGATCATATTGGTTTATTTTATTTACATAAAGAGTGGCATTTGCTAAATGTTGTGCCTCATAAAACATGAAGCAAATGCCACTCTTTATGTAAATAAAATAAACCAATATGATCATAATTACCATTCAATAACAACACAACCATAGACTCTTGATGTCTGCACTATAAAACATGAAGCTTGATACCTAATTCAGGACTGTGGTGTGCTGGCAGGATGGAGAGATGTAGCCGCATTGATTGTATTGGGATCAATGCTCCCATTTACTGTCTAACTGATTTTTTTTTTTTCTTTAATTATGTAGGGTGTCGATGGCATTTATCCAATCACCCCAGGCCTGCTGAGTGCATTCCCAGTGAGGTGAAAATCTTTACAATTAGTACATTTAGTGTCACAGGCAACGACTAATACTCAACCGCCCTTGGGCTAGAAGAGCGGGAACACAATATAGACACGGTCCAACATCTTCTCAAGACATATAAATACAGACACTTTACAAGATGTTTTCATTTCAACAACAGGATTGAATATTTTTGCAGTACTACAGATTTCATTAGGATAACAGAAGTGAAATGGAATAAAGGATATTAACTGATACCTAAAGGATAGATTGTTGTTTCAATAACTGCATAAAACTTCAAGTATTCGGTTCCAACATACGCAAATAGGGGTTGAAGTAAATACACTACCGTTTAAATGTTTCAGTATGTTTCTTGAAAAGAGTCTTCTGCTCTCTATTTATAATTAAAAATACAGCAATACTGTGAAAGATTACAATTTAAAAGAACTGTTTTCTATTTTAATATATTTTAAAATGTAATTTAGGGCTGTGGTAGCAAAACCACTACTCCAGTCTTCATGATCCATCAGAAATCATTCTAATATTTTGACTGATTTGACTTTAATGCGTCCTTGTTGAATAAAAGTATTAATTTAAAAAAATATCAGCCAACTGTCTTTTGATCGGTAGTTTATGTCAGTGTGATTAATCAAATGCACAAAGGTGAATTTTTTTCTTAATATTGGAATACACAGGCACAATACACTGCTGAAGGTTTTGATATGCTGCTTCACAGTGAGTTATGTATGTCACATATGGTTTAAAGCTTTGTTTGTCTGTGTTTGCTGCTGCTGTCTTTGATGTCTTTGAAACTATTTCCATCGGCAGAGACAAAATAACCAAAAATATTGTGAATTATTCATTTTTAAATTTTTTTTATGTTTTACTGTTGTAAAAAGGGAATATCACACTTGCAGTCACGCTGTTGTACTGAATATGAGAAGACTGCGATATTATAACAATCATACATGTATGTTGTATGCTTTTCAGAGACGGCAGTTTGAAGAGCTTTCATCCGGCAAGAACAGCAGTCTGCAAGTAATAACTCTTGATTTGAAAGCACATTTCTCCTCTATGCTGCTCAAGTTATTCTCTTGTGAGATAACAATCACATTACCAGCACTTAAATTACGTCAAACACTGCATTTACATTAAGCAGTGAGTCAGAATTGGCGCCTTCCCTCTGTGACCCACATCTGCGGTCAGACGTTCTGCCAGACGGACCACAGTGTGCCTAAAGTGATGCTGTAGGCCAACACTGTGAGCAGGTAGACGCGGAATAGCAGGACGTCCAGCACGTACCCCACCTGCAGCCACTCCTTAGCGATCTCCCTGCTCTCATCCTTCTTCTCCAGGAACTGACGGATAGTGGTGATCTCACGCAGAATGCCGTCCGTGACCTGAGACCCACTGTCCCGCGTGGACAGCCCCAAACCCAGGTTTCTCCCAGAGTCTCTGGATCCCTCACAGCTGTGATGGTTGCAGTGGACTGCTTAAAGAATCACAGGTCAATTTCAGAGCTTGTTTCCACCACCTAGAGCACATTTGCTAAGCTCCACCCACTTTTGGTACTTTACTGATGTAGCAACATTTGCTAAGGTAGGATTGGTCAGTAATGTTTAAGGCGGGGCTTAGCGAAGGGTCAGTTACCTGTGTTCATGTTGTTTTCTTTGTAGAGCGGCAGGTCAGATCCCTGCGAGAGGATCGAGCAGATCTTCTTGTTGCGAATGCAGAGCAGAACTGTTGCCTTCTCCAGAACCAGGTGTTTGACCCACTGGGGCACACGAGACTGCAGATCCTGCTTGTGCACCAGCCTCACGATCAAAACTGACTCGGTCAGACTGATGACCAGCAGAGCCATGCATACCACAAAGTATACACCTATACTCCAATACACAGACATAACATATGCTTATATTCAATGTTTCCTCTCATTTCTGCTCTTTCTGAGCAAAACATACTATTACTGGGCAGAAACACAGAATGTATCACATTCTGATTCATTTCTTCTTCTGTTATACATTACTGTTCAAAAGTTTGGGGTTTTAAATGTGTTTGAAAGATACACTGCCTTTTCAAAATTTTGGGATCAGTAAGACTTGTAATGTTTTTTTAAAGAAGTCTCTTATATTCATCATACAGAAAAAAAACAGTAATATTGTGAAATGTTATTACAATATAAAATAATGCTTTCTATTTTAATATACTTTAAAATATAATTTATTCCTGTGATGCAAAGCTGAATTTTCATCAGCCATTACTCTTATTATTAAAATTATCTATGTTTGCAACAGTTGTGCTGCCAAATACTTTTTTTGGAACCTGTTATACTTTCTTCAGGATTCTTTGATGAATAAAAAGTTTAAAAGAACAGCCTTTTTTCAATATATAATTTTTTTCTAACAATGTCTTTTCTATCACTTTGAATAAAAGTATTAATTTCTTTAAAAAAGAAAGAATAAAAATTTACTGACCCCAAACTTTTGAACAGTGTATATTGTTAGAAAAGATTTCTATTTTGAATAAACACTGTTCTTTTTAACTTTTTATTCATCAAAGAATCCTGAAAAAAAAGTATCACAGGCTCAAAAAAAAAAAATTAAGCAGCACAACTGTTTACAACATTGATTATAAATCAGCATAACAATGATTTCTGAAGGATCATGTGACAGTACTGGAGTAATGATGCTGAAAATTCAGCTTTGATCACAGGAATAAATTAGATTTTAATGTATATCAAAATAGAAAAACATTATTTTACATCATAATAATATTTCACAATATTACATTTTTTCTGTATTTTTGATCAAATAAACACAGCCTTCATGAGCATAAGAAAATTCTTTAAAAAACATTAAAAATCTTACTGATCCCAAACTTTACGTCTGTCACCAAGTCATTTATTTAAACAAAAATAGCCAAAACAGTAATATGGTAAAATATTATTACAATTTTGTTAATATATTTAAAATGTAATTTATTCTTGTGGTGGCAAAGCTGAATAATCAGCAGCCATTACTCTAGTCTTTAGTGTCATATGATCCTTCAGAAATCATTCTAATATGCTGATTTGTTGCTCAAGAATCATTTCTGATTATTATCAATGTTGAAAACAGTTGTGCTGCCTAATATTTGCATACTTTTTTTTCAGGATTTTCAAAGTTCAAAAGAACAGCATTTATTTGAAATATTTATTTTTTTTAATGTACAAGTCACTTTTGATCAATTTTATGCATCCTTACTGAATACAATTATTAATTTCTTTAAAAAAAACTTGCTGACCCCAAACACTGGTCTTAATTTATACAGCAGTAACTAAACACAGAGAAATACAGTATAAATATATATACATACATATAGAGAGAGAGAGTGGTCCAAAAGACTTCTGATCAATTTAATAACTTTTAATACTAGGAAATGCTGATAGAAGAAAATGCTGATCATCTCTACATAGTCACGTAATAAATGTCACAAATTTGTTTATTTGATTAGTGACTTAGAAATAGTGTAGAGTTTTAAATATTTAACATTCATTTTCTCTGTTGTAAATGTTTCAAAATCCTAAAGCATTTATCCCTGGTTAAAATTGGATTTGGAATCGCAGATTTTCACTGTGGTCTCAGACCCCACTGTATATATTTATGCTAACTGTTTCAGCATGATAATATTGCTGAGTTACCCAGAGGTCATGCATTACAGTTATGTTTTCTGTATTGTTGTATTCTGTTTTTACTTCTTTTGTTGAGATCTTATTTCTCTCAAAATCTTTCTTAAGAAAACAAAACAAAAAAATGCAAGCCCTCTGTAGACTTTAGTGTGTTTGAAAGCGTTAGTTTTGCAATCGCATTTGAACTTGAAACCTCTGTAGTGATCCAGGCTGCTCTCCTTATCTCTCAAATTAATCAGCACAGTGTATTTCCGCACAAGCTTCCTCACAGCTGCGGTTCCATATTGAAAATCAATGGACATGTGGATTGACTTCAGTTGAAATGCTCAAGAAATATCTTGTCTTTTACCTTCTGACTGCGCAGGAGCATCAGAAGTGCGACCAGCTGAGAGGAAACTGTACAGGATCACACCACTTGCCACAAATAACAAAAACCTCTTTATCTAAGGACATTTAATAATGTCTAGATGCAGTAGACTAAATTACACGTCACCTCTCACACACAGTAATAATCTTCAGGAATCAGGCAATAAAGAATGAAGGATTGAGTGACTTTTTGAAACAGATCAGGTCATGTTCTATGAATCAGAAAGACCTCATTACCAATGAGAGGGGTCCCTATGGCAGTCGCTGGCAGAGTGTCAGAAACGATGATGAGAAAGACAGAATAGCCCAAGAGCAGGGTGATCTTGAAGGATACTCTCTCGCCGCTGTCTGGTGGCAAGTAGAATCCAACGATGTCCATCACCATCAAGAATACACTGGGCAACAAGAGGTTGACTGTGTAGAACAGAGGTCTGCGTCGGATCACAACCTGACAATAAAAGAAAGATGTCTTTTATTTTTGCAATAATGTTGATCTTTCCCTCTTTGTTTTTACTTCACTTGGGCACTAATTTAAAACTGCTTTCCAAAAGAAATGTGGCCAGACATTTGGACCATGTGCATTTAGTGGTGCACTACTATTCAAAAATTTGTAGTCAGATTTTTTTTTTTTGAAAGTCTCTTATGCTCAAGGCTGCATTTTTAAATAATACATTAATGCTGTGAAATATTACAGTTTAAAATAACTTTTCTATGTTAATAAAATTTAAAAAGTAATTTATTCCTGTGATGACAAGGCTGAATTTTCAGCAGTCTTCACTCCAGTCTTCAGTGTCACATGATCCTTCAGAAATCATTCTAATATGACGATCTGGTGCTCAAGAAACATTTCTTCTTATTATCACTGTTACTATTTTTGCGGAAACTGATGAACAGAAAGCTCAAACACCTTTTATTTTAAATAGAAATCTCATAAAAGTGTTTACTGTCACTTTTGATCATGTATGCAGAATATGTTTACACCAAATTATTAATGTATTTTATGACCAGGAATTGTTGGAACACATTTTCCTCTGTAACTGCAAATGTTGACGTAATATTGCTCTGCTAATACATATTGATCTGTAATTCATATTGAATAACGAAAAGCTAATGCAATCATGCTTAATATAGTCAGTAAGACTTCTGTCTGTCCTGATTGCAAAAAGCTCTTATGTGCATCCTTGACATTTTTCATTTGCAAATGCTAATGTGTGCCATGGCTTAATTTGGCATTATTACGTTACTCACATGGAACTTCATTTCGGCATAGTAATCATCATTATCTATGCTGAACTCTTTGTATGTGGAGAGGACGTGAAGCAGCTCCCATTCCCCCTGGTTCATGAAAACACTCTTGTCGTTCATCACTTCCTCAGGGGTTCTCATTAGTGTGATGTTGATGTCTTTAGCTACGGGAAGAGATAAGGTTAAAGGTCAGTTCATTCGGCTTTCAGGAAAAGGAATGTTTGGAACCATTTCTGAAATGCTAAATTTCCAGGGCATCCTTATTTCTGCTGTTTTGGAAAAACAGCTTTATGGTTGTCTGTATTTTCTTAAACGTTCAGGCTTCAGTTTCATAAATGATTTAAGATCACATCTACATTTTGTCACTGATGACTGAATGATGTGTTTACTTACTTGTGTGCAGCCAGCTCTGGAAAGTCAAGCTACATTTTTGGACATCATAAGGAAAGTTGTAGATGTTGAGGGAGCAGGCGGTCACCACCTGGATAGGCTTATAGTTGCGAACAAGCCCAGTGTGGCCTACATAGACGTAAGGAATTTCAGGAGACTTTCCTACATCCACGCTGCAGAGGACAGAGAGAGGGAGCAAGCAGGCAAAAGAGTTCAATAATTCTACCATTAACGTCTCAATTATCTCATTATGTCAAGTCTACTCACAATTCATTGATCAGAATATCTGGAACCCAGATGTTGGCAGTGGGAATGGAAATCTGTTTAACGTCATCAAATTCTTCAGGGTCCCACGCTAGGAACTCATCTATCCATTGCTTTTGAGGTAAGAGAACAAAAAATACACACAGTAAAAACTATTAAGTCTCATTAGCCTTAATTAAGTACAGCAAATAACTGTTCTTGTTTAATTTAGAGACGTAAATAATAACCGAATTTCTTAAGGAATCGGACTACTCACGCTGTTATTGATTCACTAAAACTGGCTCTTGAGAGTCATTCTTTCGGAAATCAAACGACGCTGTTTGCTATTTATATTTTATGATTCACTAAGAAGAAAAGAGTCATTTGTTTGGCATTCAAACTACAGTAGTTTTGCCGTACATAGCTGATACACCAAAAAGAATCGGCTCGTATGAGTCATTTGTTTGGGACTATAAATTCATCGCGTTGTATATTTTTGATACACTAAAAATGATCTGCTCATAAGAGTCAATCGACTCGCTCGCGCTACAAGTTGTTGCTTCACAAAAACCCACCTCACAGGAGTATTGTACATTCATTATTCAATGAAAAGAAATCATTCACAAGAGTCATTCATTCATCAACCGGACTGCATTTTTCGCACGGCAGGTTCTTGATTCAATAAAGATCCGGCTCATAAGAGTCATTCGTTCGTGAATCGGATCACTGGTCGCGCTGTAGTCAAACGCGTCAAACACAGTCACTTTTATTGTTGTCGGTTGTCTAATAGTAAATTATTCTAGTATTTTCCACCAACATACCTGTCTGTACCACACATATGTTGTCAAGACCTGGTTCTTCTCATCCTGTGTGGCACAAAAATACACACGAAAGAATAAATGCAAAAAGTCTTAATTAACAGACAGTTAGTTTACATGTTTAATAGACTTTTGAGAGCTCTACCCACCACATTAAGAATCGCATAAACCATTAGGTCAATAGCCACCGTCGTTGACTGCCTCCAGTCGCGCACTGGTCGAACTCCTTTCTTATATCCGGCACTTAAAAACTCATTTAGTCGAACCAGAGTGGCATTGGCGAAACGCCCAGTGTTATTGCTTTGCTTCTTCACTACACCAAGACAAAAGAATAGCCACTTATCACTTTTACTTCATTCAGCTTCAGCATTAAAAGGTTAAGCTATCAGATACACGTGAATGCATATTAATTAATTAATAGCAATATTGATAGAGTCTCAAAACCTAGAGAGCTGTCTACAAAGACAGCAATTTGCGGCATTAGAATGCACCTATGTTGACCAGAAATGCTGTCTACGTTGGCAGCTCTAGGTTTGGAGACACAGCCCTTGAGTCTTGAGGTCGTTTAATGTGAAAATACAGCGCTTGTTCGTTTGAAAGCTCAAAAGCAAGTTATTCTTATAACCAAAGTCAAAAATGAAGCATGAGAAAAGTTACCTGAGCAAGTCACCACCGCCCCATACATGCAAACGCAGAGAGCTGTCCAGAGTGCTGAACATTTCATTGTGCTGAGCCGTATAGCGTTGCTCTGGGTTGTTCTCACAGGCTTCTAGCCTGGGGCTGCTTCCTTCCAGTGATCCACCCTGAGCTCCATTAGTTATCTCTGGGTTTTCCATAAGAGCTCGGACTGTGTCATTACAGCACTTAGTCCACCCTCCCTCCTCTGTATGATCATCGCACAGCTTAGGCAGGTCCAGAGCACTTTAGCTTGTCCCAAGAGACACAACGGAGAGAATTAACTAGGCCTACATAAGCATGACAAGCATTGTGTATTCTTGAAAAGCTAACAAACAGAGTATTATTTCTTATAAACATTGTACAGTAATAACTATTTATTCACAATTATTTTGTAATCAGCATATTCTATAGGCCTAATTCTTACGTCAAAAATTGAGCATGGAGGCAATGGGGTATTTATTTGTTAAATATTTTAAATACAACAGAGTAAACAACATAAACATTGTCAAATGTTTTTTGAATTGACAATACTAGTGTTTTTTCTCATCACACTAACTCAACAGCAGACGGCGCATGAATTACAGCTACCTTTTGACATTTCATGGGTCATATTTCACCACCAAGTTCAAGTCAATTTCCATGAGCACTTAGACTACTACATTAAACTGTGATCTAATACTTCACCCAGCCGTGATGAGACTTAATTAGCCCGGCAATAGGCAGGTGATTAGATTTGCGTCAGGAAAATATTATCAGAATTTTGATGAGGAATTGAATTAGGCGTTTTTTTTCTGACTGAACTGGCAGCTCTGAGAAGTGATGTAATGAAAATGTACTGTAATGATAGTGATGTGAAGGTGATTGTGGTTTATTTTTCGGTAAGGAAACGAGCTTGATATATCATAATGTTACAGTACAGGGAGGGGCATATAAATGTAAGTTCTTCATTCTCATTATATGTTATGTGTAATTTTTCAAAGAATGCTCTGTAATCTGGCCCTTAAAATTACATTTGTTTGTGTTAACATATGTAGGAAAAATTGATTCCAACGCATTAAATCAGTGTGAATTTAGTTAAAAGAGGATTTTGATTACCTTCTAAAACAGTTTTGCAATACCATGGTTTTTATTTTCAGGACATATACAGTGCCTTGCAGAAGTATTCAAACCCATTTATTTTTTTTTACGTTTTGTTATGTTGCAGCCTTACGTTAAACTGCTTTAAATTACTTTTTTTTCCAC
>JAFVLL020019858.1:0-32310 GCA_021397915.2 Tor tambroides
GTATAAAGGCTAAACAAATCATAAAATTGTCATTAGGAAAATACAGGAAAAATATTATAAATGATTGGTTATTGCCCAGCAGTGTTTTTGATTTCTCAGCCAAATAAAATCAAGAGGTAGCCTAATAATTAATAAATAATAATAATCTTAATAAAACCTGTCAATTAGACAAAATAGTTATTATATTTGACATTTCTGTCCCCCTCACTTCTGAAATGATTGAGAATCACATTTTTTTTTTGTTTTGTTTCAAATAGAGATCACAATTCTGAACAGACAACTAATCAAAATTGCATGTAATTTACTAGAGGTTCTGACAAAATGTCAGTTGCTGCAGTATATATTTATTTTAATTATTTATTGCAAAATCTACACCTTATCTGTGGATAATATTATTTTCATAATGATCCTTACTCAAGCAGCAGAAGTTAAGTGACAGTGTTCAAATATTACTGGCCCATTTTGGAGTGAACGAAATATGCAAGCCTAGTTTTACATGTCAATGCGCGCGTGTCATATACACGCCAAAGTCCATTTTTTCGTATCAATACCACAAGTTTTCATTTTTATTTTGGCGTGCTCTTTAAATGCATTTTCCTGACACTGAGTGTGGTGTTGCAGTATGGAGCACGGATTGGGGTGTGAGTGAGGTTTGATTCTTTGAAGACTGATTGATAGTATTCCAGCCCTCAGACCTATATGTAATTGAAAGAGTTGTTGTTTTGTGTTTTTGTTATTCTGTTACAATTCTTGATGAGTGACTGTGTGAATTCTCCTTTTTGTGTGTAAACTATTTTATGGCCCAATCTGAGGCCATGGCCTTCTGCTCTGTGTGTTATTGACTTGGTTTTATGTTCTAATAAAGGTACTTTTGTAGGTGCTCATGTCTCTGGTCCATATTAGTGCATAAACTTGTGTGCTTTAATTTAGTTTTAATTATTCTCTGTGTAAAATATCAGAGTGGCATAGTCGGGTTTCAGTACAAATTAATTCTTATTCCTTGTAATAGTAATATGTTTGCCCTAGTCTGGTCACACACAGTGATCACCTACACAACACTGACCTTAGTATAGTGTTATTTTGTGTCAATTCAACCAAATTTCACAAAATTTCCCAACTCAATTTTTAGTTTTGTTCATATTTTTAATGAAGAAAGACAAATACAAGTAGTGAGAGAAACAAAATATTTAATGCCATGGATGGATATTTACTGAGTAATACTCTATTTTGTAGAGGGGAGTCAAAATTACAATTTTCATCAGAGATTTGGAGCCAAATTACAGGGTGAAAAAATTACTTTGGAAAGATGGCAGCATCGTTGTTTTATTTTAACCCATAAGCTATTAGTAAAATCTGATGATTTTAGCAATACTTGTTGCATTGACAGTTCAAGAATGGGAAGAAGCACTTTTTATGTTTTTTTTTTTTTTTTTTCTGCTGAGGTTTGCATTCCTGTATCTCAATAAGTATTAAAGATTTATCTTTTAAGTGGTTAATGGTTCTTATTAATGGTTATTTTAAAATTTTTCTTTCAGGAACTTCATTTTTAAGGCCATATATGGTTAAATTCTAGAGATATGAAGATATGAAATTGTTAAATTTTCAGTGTTCAAAAACCAAGTGTGCGTCACTTTGGAAAACGTTTTTTTTATTATTTTAAAGAGGAATGTCTGAAAAAGATATAATGTTGAAACAATGTTTCCCTCTAGATCAAAACCACTGCATAAAACAAACCGGTCTGAATGCCAAAAATATTATTTTCCGAAAGACTGTGTGCTTGTGACTCAAGAAGTATTAAAGATATCTCAATATCTTTTTAGATTCTGGTTCTTAAGAAAGTTTTCTTGAATCCTCATTTTAAAGCCCTATATGTTTCAATCACTGCGATATGGGGATCACAATGTGGCTCTATAAGTTCATTGTTGAATTTTACTCATTTTCATACAGCTGATACTTATTTAAAGAGGAATGTCTGAAGAACAAATAATCTTGTTTCTTTCTGTTAAACCAAATGAACCATGCAGGACCTTATAAATGAAGATACCACAAGAAAAGTGTGTTAAGAAACAGTATCTAACAGGATACTGAGACATCTTTAATACGTCTTGACAAGCATGCAAACTTAAGAGGGAAAAAAAGCCTTTTCCCCATTTTTGAAGTGTCAGCATTGGCATATAATGCAACAAGCATTGCTAAACTCAACTGATTTTAATTGACCTACCAATATCTGTATAAAAAATAAAATAATGATGCTGCAGTCTTTCTGAAGTATTTTTTTCACTCTATAATTTAGCTCCTCTACAAAATATTTGATTACTTAGTACAAATTTATTCATGCCATTTGATATTTTTTGTGTTCATCTTCATTTATGTATTTTTTTTTTCATCAGAAAGAGCTGTGAACTGAATTCAAGTCTACAATTTTGTTGTTATTTTTTAAGTCTACAATTTTGTTGACAGGTGGCTGCTTGAACTGACCAATGAAATCTGCGGTGGTGTGCGGTTAACTGGATCAGAGAAAAATAATTGCATTTTGACAAAACCAAAACATTTTATATAATATGTGATATATAACTGGGCTGAACAAAAATGGCAGACAACCTGAATGAAAATACTAATTAATGCTGTGTCAAAAACATGATGAGTGCAGGGATGGTTTCTTTAATAGTAATGTACTCTTAACCTGAGGTGTAAAAGATCACACATCAATAGGTGATTATCACGTAAAATGATGATCCTGTAGTTTGTCTCAGTCCGTTGACACACAATGAAATGTGTTAATGTGCCAATTTTCAGAAGATCTCAGACATCATCATAATGAATGAGAAGAAAACAGGGAACTATTGTCTTTTCAGCAGCTCAGTTAAACATTACGGCTCTGTTTCTGTCAGACTATTATTTCACTAATTGTCAGTGTTTTGCTTTTCTTTGTTGTTTTGCTCTTTTCTCATTGTAATTGTATGCAGAAACAATGCAGTTACTTTGACAATATAAGTGTAGAAATATTTGCCAGGCTAATAAAGTACCTAACTGGATAAATTGATAGACTTTGTTCATTTTACAACTTTGGATAAACATATTGTAGTTACAATCATTTCAAGGTGGATAAATGTGAAAATTAATGGTGTACAATGATTTACTAGCAGAAAACAACAGAGATCAGGTATCAGTCTGTGGTATCAGATATTTGATGTGCCAAAGCTTAGTTCAGTCAGGACTACTCTGAGTAAGATTACTGTAGAGGTCTTGAACTTTATATTTGGCGGCAGGCTTCGCTCTGAAGGGTTCAGTTCTGAGCTATCCACAGGAAAACCTCAATGAGGTTTGAACCCCCCTGAAGCCTAAGCAATTGCCAGATATTTTAATATGCACAGTTATATATACGAAGTAGAGTAACACCGTACTGTAAATAATATTGAGATTAATTGGAATGCACAATGAATAAAACATGATTTTAGAAAATTGTTAAAAATGGAGTTATCTGTTTTTGCAAATAAACTCTTCAAATATACTATCTGAATTTCAAGTACATTTTTAATTAATTTAACAGTACTTCTTTTTCACCTGGGAATACTTGTTGCATTGTGACAGTTTAAGAATGGGGAAAAAGAACTTTTTCCCCCTGAAGTTTGCACTCCTGTATCTCAATAAGTATTAAAGATATCTCAATAACCTTTTAGGGGGTTAATGATTTTTATTAATGGTTAATGGTTTTTAATAAACTTTTGTTTCAATATCTTCATTTCATTCATCAAGGCCATATATGGCTCATTTTAAAGGTGGGGTAAGCAATTTCTGGAAGCCAATGTTGATATTTGAAATCACCAAAACAAACACGCCCCTACCCCAAAAGGGTCTCGCCCCTATTTTGATAGCTCTGCCCCATACATACGTAGCCTGCGCAACCCAGGAAATGATTAGTTCTGTGAAACAAAGCAAAACCAATGTTACACTGTGTCTACACCAGACGCGAGCGGCGCGACGAAATATATAACAATAGAAGCCATTATAATCAGTGATGCTGTCTACACTGGATGCTGCGCGGTTCAACAGGACAAATCCCCGACAGAAAACTGCTGCCGCGTTCTATTTATGACGTGCTGACACAAATTTCAAATGATTTTCAACTGTCGCTTTATCGCGTCCACTGTAGGCAGACTTTAGCTGACACGGTGTTACTCACCTATGGAGAAGAAACAAAGCAACCTCGGCGTCCGATCGCAGGCCTTCTGCTCCTTGAGTTCTCTCCAGCGCTGGAAAGCTGATCCCATATTTACACGGGTCCTACTTCTTGCCTTATCGTTCCGCAGACGTTTTCCTCTTTTGTTTTTTTTATCCGCCATCTCTATCTTTCTGTCGCTCGGCTTGGCTGTGCACTGAACGCTCTCTCCTCCACATCATGAGTAGACACGCCCCTTACTGCTGATTGGCTACAAGTTTGTTTTGGTACTGGGCCCTGACTCGGTTTTCTAAAGCGTTTTTCAAAAATTGTATACCCCACCTTTAATACATCTGATATTTATTTAAAGAGGAATGTCTGAAGAACAAATAATGTTGAATAAAAGAAATCTTGAACCATAATCTAGCTTCTGCTAACTGTGGTGGTGTCCAGCAGATGATGTAGGATGTAGGCCTAGCATAACTATTATACTATTTATATACTATTAGAATAACTAATTATGCATAATTACATGCAAGTAACCCTAAGACAACCCCTAATCCTAACCTTAACCATATAGTAAGTACATGTAGTTAATTAACATTACTCAGTACTTAAATTACACTGTAACAAAGACACCTTAAAATAAAGTGTAACTGAATATGCTAGTCTCATGAGAACCAAGTTTTGTTTACAGAAAAGGAAAACTAGTCTCCTCTTGGCTTATATCGAAATCCTCCATCATTTTTCTTCACAAATTCTCATTTTGAACTCTGTTTTGTTTTGCTCTCTCCTCTGTCTCTGTTGAATTTTAAAATTTTATGAGGATTTCACAAGGACATAATGATTTCATATAGTGTAGGCTATATTTTACATTATTTTCACAGGGTTTACACTGAATAATATCTCCTGACAAAAAGACTATCATCAAATGAGCTGTACACAATAGGGAACACAATAGTTCCCTGTTTTTTCGCCTTATTCACTATAATAATGTCTGAGATCTTCTGTAAACTGGTACATTAAACACATTTCATTGTGTGTCAACAGACTGAGGCAAACTACAGGATCATCACAAATAAAAACTTTTACTAAACACAACTAAAATACTATAATGGACTAACACAATAAATATCACACATAATCAGAGATGTCAGTAAAATGAAAGTTTAATTGCATCATTATACAGAGCAATTTTTATGGTGTATATATAATAATAATATTACATTTATAATTAAATATCTTTTGTTACATATTTTTCCAGTTTAATTTGGGTGTTTCTTTGTCAGTGTCTTAATGAGCAGGCAATCAATCAAAGAACAAAAAACATGCCTCAAAAAAAAAAAAAAAAATCTCCAGAAAATTTTGTGGTATTTCACAGCAAAAAAGTGTTAATCTCATATTCACTGTATATGAATCTCACAATATTTACTTGAAAGACTGAATCTGTAGAAAACATTTGTTCACTCTGACACAGAACAATGCTTTTTAATATGAATCACTAGAGTTTTTGACTGAGTGAAACTCTTTCCACACTGAGTACAGTGATACGGTTTCTCTCCAGTATGAACTCGCTCATGCCTTTTCAGTTGTCCAGACCTAATGAAACTCTTGTCACAATATGAGCACTAGTAAGGTTTTTCTCCGGTATGAATTCTTTGATGCAGTTTCAGATCACCAGCTGTAGGAAAGCTCTTCCCACACTCACAAAACACATGATCTCTCACTTCTTCATGTGTTTTCTGGTGCTGTTTACAAACATCTAGCCTTGAAAAACTCTTTCCACAGTAAGTACACACATGAGGCTTCTCATCTGAATGAACTGTCAGGTGGTTTTTTAGATGTGACGATGAAATAAACTTTTTACCACACTGATCACAGTTAAATAGCTTTTCTCCAGAGTGAACGTGCAGATGATAACTGAGACCTGATGCATCAGCAAAACTCTTTCCACACTGAGTACAGTGATACGGTTTCTCTCCAGTGTGAACTCGCTCATGTACGTTCAGGTGTTCAGCTCGATTGAAACTCTTGTCACAATATGAGCACTTGTAAGGTTTTTCTCCAGTGTGAATTCTTTGGTGCTGTTTCAGATATCTAACTGTAGTAAAGCTCTTCCCACACTCACAACACACATGATCTCTCACTTCATCATGTATTTTCTGGTGCTGTTTATAATTGGCCAGCCATGAAAAACTCTTTCCACAGTAAGAACACACATGAGGCTTCTCATCTGAATGAACTTTCATGTGTTTTTTTAGACTTGATGAAGAAATAAACTTTTTATCACACTGATCGCAGCTAAATGGCTTTTCTCCAGAGTGAATGAGCAGATGGTAACTGAGATTTTCTGCTGCAGTAAAACTCTTTCCACACTGAGGGCATGTGTATGGTTTCTCTCCAGTGTGAATTCTCATGTGCTTGTTAAAGTTTCCTTTGTTTCTGAAACTCTTTCCACACTGTGAGCAGGTGTGTAGCTGTTTGGCTTTGTTTCTTGAGGTTTTGCTTTTAGAGTGTTCCTCCTCTACTTCATTCACCTCATGTCTTTGCTGTTTTACTTCTATCCAGTCTAAAATAAAGAAATGTTGCTGTTAAAATGAGTTTAAGTGAACATGATTTACAGTTTTTTCAATTGCTTACATTTTCAAAACTTTGCCTCTTTTTTTTCTGCTCACACCTCTTGCAAAATGAAGCACTGCATTCAAAATATCACAAACACATCTCAAAAGCAAACATTTGCAAACACCTTTGCCATAATATTAATTCCTGTTAGATTTTTGTGTGTTACATAGAGAATAGTGTTTTGTGTTTTGCAAAAAGTGTTTTACGAAATTGGAAACTAAGTCAAAGGCCGATAATTAGTGTATGGTTCTGCAGATTTGGTGTGCTTCTGGGGCCTCATTTATAACTGTTGCATACACACAAAACCTGCACTGAAAGAGGTGTACGCCACTTTCTACGCAAAAGGTGGGATTCATAAAAACCAAACTTGATGAGAAAATTTGCGCATCTATATGCAAACTCTGACCCATGCATACAGACTTTTTTTTCCTGGAGAGAAAGTAATGAAGTAAACAACAATTTTAAACTTTTCATTTCTTCATATACATTTACATTAAATGTTCCACTCTCATTAATGGAGATGAGCAATGAAATTGCATAAAGTCATTATGCAGAAGTTAAAATATAGTTAAAATTATATGATTTTAGACTTATTTGTAGTGGATGCGCTTGATTACTTTTCTTGTGCCGTTATGTTTTAATGACAGCGAGGAATGCTATATGTGCACAATAATTTATCTTTAAACTAAACTGCACATCTCATGAGAAAATATTTTTACCGAGAACAATGATCAATGATGCGCACTTCGATATTGTGGCGGACACTGATGGATTTGGTGGAACGGTCTATTGTCCGGTTTGAATAGGACCAATAATAATAGCATACTGCCACAGCTGCACAGAGGTGTTGATGTCATGTGAAGCCATCTCCACAACATTATGGAAAATACTACTGTATTTGAAGTATACAACTTGAAGAAAACGGCAAGATTTGCACGTTTCCTTTTTAAAATAGGCTACTTTGTCAATGATGTGCAGAGTCAGATAATTGTATTTACACTGCAATAAATACAGGCCTATATTTTTCCACTAAAAATAGCTAAAAGGTGTTCACCTTACCAGCAAAACATTTAACTGCATGAATTTAATTTAATTTGAATTTTTTAAAACAACTAAAACATTATTTGGCCAGTGGAAATGAAAGAAATCAACTATTATTTTGATATATTTATTCTAAAACATAACAAGGATACTGGATGATTTTTAGCAATAAAAATTAATGTGGATGGCACAAATGGCATTTATAGTCCGTATCTCATATTTCCTTAATGTCATGTACCTTTGACGGTGTGAAACATGGTGTCAAGTGGATGGGAAAATGCATAGAAATGATATGCAGATGAGGTTATACATAGTAAAACTAGGCGTTGCAAGCTCCATATATGGTGATTTTGGGGAGGAGTCGGGGTGAAGATGCACGTACGCACAATCTTCCCCTGACTGGAATTTATAAAGGGATTTTTGCGCAGATTCTGGCGTACGCATGGTTTTATATATCTGAAGACTTTTGTGCGTATGCAAAATCTAGCTTTTGTGCCTACGTACACTTTTAGGATGACATCTACAGAGAGTTTTATAAATGAGGCCCCTGGTGTTTGGGTGTCAGGTTTCAGAAATTGTGTGACAAGTAAAGATTTTGTGTGTAAGCAGTTGAAAAAAAAAACACTGTAATAGCAGAAACCAAAAGGTTCACATATTTATCTGTGAATATCAAGAATGAGATCTTTGATGTACCGAAAGTTAGTTCTGTCATTCCTTGTTAATGAAATTAAAAATGATATACAGTGCCCTCCAAAAGTATTGGAACAGTAAAGACAAAATTGCTCTGTTGGCTGTGGAGTCAAGACATTTACAAATATGATTAAAAGATGAATATGAGACAAAACTACAGAATGTCACATTTTATTATTGGGTGATTCAACACAGATGTTTTACCAGCTAAGAAGTTCAGCACTTTTAGAGTTTCATCCTCCTATCTGATGTGAGCATAAGTATTGGAACAGTTGCCTCACAGGTCTTTCTAAGTGATCAGCTGTGTCCTGTTGCATTAATTCTTCAGATATTAAAAGCAGGGAATGTGTCATATCAGTTATATCCATTACTTCTGCATTCTGAATCTTGCATTCGATGATGACACACACAAACCAGGATGAAGATGAGGGAGCTGACTTTGAGAGAAAAGCAAGCAATTTGGATGCTAAAAGAAAAGAGGAAGTCAATTAGAGCTATAGCAAAAACAAAGGGCATGGAGAAATCAAGAGTTTGGAAACCACCAGCGACACCAGCAACCAACAACGACCTGATCGGCTGAGAAAACAACAGTAGTTGATGACAGACAAATCATAAAAGCTGTGAAAATGAACCCTAAAAGATGTGTCTGTAAAATCACCAACAACTTCCAGAAAGCTGGGGTGATGTTCTGACAATTTACTGTCCTCAGGAGACTTTGACACAGAATTACAGATGCTACACAGCAAGATGCAAACCTCTGACCAGCACCAAAAATAGAGAGGCAAGATTAGAGTTTGCAAAAAAGCACAAAGGTGAACCAGAAGAGTTTTGGAACTGTGTTTACGAACCGATGAGACAAAGATGAACCTTTATCTAAGTGATGGGAAAGCAAAAATGTGGAGAAAAAAAAAAGGGAACTGCAAATGATTCTAACCATACAGCCTAATCTGTAAAGCATGGTGGAGGTGGTGTCATGGCATGGGCATGCATGGCTGTATCTGGAAAAGGCCCTCTCAACTTTACTGATGACTTAATGTATGATGACAGTAGCAGAATGAATTTGGAAGGGTACAAAACCATCTTGCCTGCCAATATTCATGAAAATGCCACCAGATTCATTAGGAAGTGCTTCATATTGCATCAGGACAATGACCCAAAACACCCGGCCAGTTCAGTCAAGGAATTTATAAGGGCAAAGAAATTGAAAGTCTTAGATTGCCCAAGTCAATCTCCAGATTTGAATCCAATTGAACATGAATTTCACCAGCTGAAGAGGGAAGTAAAGGCAGAAACTCCCCAAAACAAGCAACAATTGGAATTGGCTGCATTAAAGGCTGGGAAAAGTATTTCAAAGGATGAGACCAAGAGTCTGGTGATGTCTATGGGTCACAGACTCATTGCTGTGATTGTGCGCAAGGGATCTGCAACTAAATAATAGCTTTTAATCTTTTATATCTGCCTTATGTTCAACTGTCCCAATACTTATGCTCACATCAATGAGTAGGATGAACTCTAAAAGTGCTGTTCTTTTTATTTGGTAAAACGTGTGTGTTGAAACGACTAATAATAAAATGTGACATTCTGTAGTTTTGTCTCATATTCATCTTTTAATCATATTTGCAAATGTCTTGACTCCACAGCCAACAGAGCAATTTTGTCTTTACTGTTCCAATACTTATGGAGGGCACTGTATATTATTTCACAGCCACTAAATCTTTTTTGCCTGAGGCTTTAATGTTTCATAGTAGACAACAATGAAGAATCAAGAATGGACACCAACCCGTTTGTTCCTCAGTATCTTCTTGTTTTATTCTGGATGGTTCTGGATCACTCATGTCGTCAATCTCCTCTTCAACTTCTGTACCTGTCATGTAGAATGGTGTGAATATTCCTCATCTTTTTAACCCAGTTAAAGCACAAACCCCGCCCACCACGGATTCTAAAGATTTCATTGGTCGTGTCAATCACAGTGATCACCTACACAACACTGAAACAAATCCAGTACAAGCCTGTAACCTTAGTATAGTGTTATTTTGTGTCAAATCAACCTAATTCCACAAAATTTCCCAGCTCAATTTTTAGTTTTGTTCATATTTTTAATGAAGAAAGACAAATATAAGTAGTGAGAAACAAAATATTTAATGTCATGGATGAGTATTTACTGAGTAATACACTATTTTGTAGAGGGGAGTCAAAATTACAATTTTCATCAGAGATTTGGAGCCAAATTAAAGGGGGAAAAAATTACTTTGGAAAGATGGCAGCATTGTTGTTTTATTTTAACCCAATGATTGGTGTACTATTAGTAAAATCTGATGAATTTAGCAATACTTGCTGCATTGCGACAGTTCAAGAATAGGAAAAAGCTTTTTATGTTTTGTTTTTTCTGCTGAACTTTGCACTCCTGTATCTCAATAAGTATTAAATATTTATCAATATTGTGATAAATATCAGTATTGTGTCTGTATTCAAAAAGGCACAGAAAGCAAATAACGCGTTCTAATAAAATAACGGGAGTCACTAAAGGGACATGGTTAGCTGCTAGCGGTAGCCTGTTACATTACAGTACATTAGATTTCACTTACCACATAAACAGAGTAAGAAGAGATGACTGAGGATGATGGCGAATGATTTACAGATCCTGAGTACCATTGACAAGCATCTGATCTTGTAAAATGTGTGGTAAGTACTGCTGCTCCATAGTATAAACAGAGTGCGATCGCGAATCTCGAAAGTGAAAGTGAAACTAAAATGCAATTGTGTATTGGAAAGCAGTTTCAATGCCCCACATATTTATAGCGGCTCCCTGATGTCCGCATTTTATCTGTAGGGCTGGGCGATATATCGCATGCAATATGTAGTAGAGTAGTAGAAGTAGTAGTAGAAGTAGAAGTTTATTGTCATTGTACCATTTGCATGTACAACGAAATTTAAAAGTGCCATATGCATGCGCATCTAATCAGTAAAGCCAGTTCCTTGATTAGCAGTAAATCTCCATCACCTGTTTTCAAATGGAGCGGCATTTAATACACAGAGCCAGTACCGTTTCTAAGCATAGGCAAGCTAGGCGGTCGCCTAGAGCACCACCAGCTGGAGGGGGCGCCAATGAGCGCACGTATTGCCACTACATTTTAACAGGGTTGTGATCAAGAGCGGCACGGACACCCTGAAATACGATTGCCGCCCCCACTGGATCCCCCAACATCATTGGGCTTGAGTACTGTCATTCTGACGATGCCTGTATGTATTCCCATATAAAACATTTACAGCCAATTAAAAAATATTGGTGTAGTAAAATTTGCTAATTCACAAGATCAGTACATACTTTATTAAACCGCTTTGTCAAATTTAACGCATCCTTATACGGAAGTGTCCTTATACTGGCCCTGCACAGAGCCATAGTTCACTGAAAAGCTAGGTAATATCGCATTCATTATCGAAGGCGATTCATCTGCGATAATGAAAGCGATATTGCGTAGCTTGTCAGTGATCTACGGCTCCATGTATTAAATGCCGCTCCATTTGAAAACAGGTGATGGAGATTTACCGCTAATCAAGGAACCAGCTTTACTGACGAGATGCGTATGCATATCGCATGAGATATATCGCCCAGCCCTAATTTACAATCAGAATCAGAATCAGAATCAAGACAAACTGCTCGGTAAGTATGTTTACACATACGAGGAATTTGTTGTAGTGACAGAAGCTCCACAGTGCAACAGAAAGACAGCAACAGGGCAGGACACAGATAATAAAAGAATCAAGTCAAGTCAAGTCAAGTTGAGCTTTATTGTCATTCCGCTGCATGTGGGGACATACAGTGGAACGAAATGTCGTGCCTCACAGGACCTACGATTGCTACCTTGCACAGACATATTTATAGCAGTAAAACACTATAAACCACATATGAAACCTACTAACAGATTTTAACTATAAGTATACTATATATAAATGTTTACCCTATACAAACTAAAGATAAAAATATAAGAAATAACAATAGGAAATTCAAACTACACAAACTATACAGATGCTTCACATAAATACTGTACATGTGCAGAGAGAAACATTGTGAGTTCAAGCCGCTGGCTGGGGAACAGTACAAGATGATCTGTAGTGCATGAGCATGTAAACATACATATAATTGCTGAGTCTTTTGTAGGATTGTGAGTGTGAAAAGTGTCTAGTGCGCGTGGAGAGTGTGTTACAGGTGGTTTGTGAGCCCACTCACCTGTGTGTAGCACTGCACAGTTTCATAAAGTCTGATATGCGGGTGGTAAGGTTGGGGGGTGTTTGGGGGGGGGGGGTAGATGGTCCTGTTTCAGGAAGTGAGGTTTGCATGTGGTTTTCAGAGGGGGCGGGTGGATTCAGTTCACAGCCTGGGGAAAAAGCTGTTGAACAGTCTAGTGGGCCCAGGCTCTGATGCTCCGGTACCGTCTTCCTGATAGAGTTGGAAGAGACTGTCAGGAGGATGGGTGGGTCCTTCACGATGCTGTTGTTTGCTGGAGCATCGCTGGAAAATGTCCATGATGGATGGGAGAGGGCATGTGATCTTTGCAGCCTGATGTTCACTGTCATGTAGGGTCTTGCGGTCTGCTGCACTACAGTTCCCAGACAAGACAGTGGCTGGTCACAGCTGCTCTATTGTTTCATGAATGTGGTGAGGATGGGTGGAGGGAGACTTGCTCTTTTCAGCCGGCGGAGAAAGTGTAGGCACTGTTGTGCCTTCTTGGAGAGTGACATGGTGTTGGTGGTCCAGGTGAGATCCTCTGTGATGTGCACCCCCAGGAATTTAGTGCTGCTGACTCTCTCCACAGTCGAGCTGTCGATGGTCAGTGGGGGGTGGTCAACGGAGTTCCTCCTCCTGAAGTCCAACACAACCTCCTTTGTCTTCCCCACATTGAGGGACAGATTGTTAGTGCCACACCATTCAGCCAGCTGTGCCACTTCCTCTCTGTAGTGCGTTTCATCGTTGTTGCTGATGAGACCTACCACTGTTGTGTCATCAGCGAACTTGATGATGCGGTTGGAGCTGAACTTGGCAGTGCAGTCGTGGTTCAGCAGTGTGAAGAGCAGCAGGCTGAGCACAAAGCCTTGTGGGGCACCTGTGCTCAGTGTGGTAGTGCTGGAGGTGTTGCGGCCAACACGGACTGACTGAGGTCTTCCGGTTAGAAAGTCCAGGATCCAATTACAGAGGGAATTGTTAAGGCCAAGCAGGTTTAGTTTATTTATGAGCTGTTGTGGGATTATTGTGTTGAATGCCGAGCTGAAGTCAATGAACAGCATGTCTTTATTTTCTAGGTGGGTAAGAGCCAGGTGGAGGGTGGAGGAAATTGCATCGTCCGTAGAGCGGTTTGGGCGGTATGCAAACTGGAGCGGATCGAGTGTGTTGGGGAGGCTGGTTTTGATTTTTTGCATGACTAACCTCTCAAAGCACTTCATCATGAATAGAGTCAGTGCTATGGGATGGCAGCGGTTTAGACAGGACACAGGTGATTTCTTTGGTACCGGTATGATTGTTGTGGATTTGAGACATGTGGAGACGACTGCCTGGCTCAGCGAATAAATCTGTTAGGACATCCGTCAGCTGTGCAGCACAGTCTTTCAGCACATGGCCAGGTATGTTGTCAGGACCCGCAGCCTTGCGTGGGTTAATCCTAGATAGGGTCTTCCTTACGTCGGCTGGAGACAGACAGAGCGCCTGGTCGTTGGGAGGTGTGGGCAGTTTTTGTGCAGGTGTGTCATTCTGCATTTCAAACCGTGAATAAAAGTGGTTGAGTGTATCGGGGAGGGATGTGTCATCATCACAGGCCTGTGGCGGGGGCTTGTAGTCAGTGATGGTCTGAATGGCTTGCCACAGGCTCCGTGTGTCTCTGCTGTCTGTGAAGTGATTGTTGATTTTTTGAGCATGTGACCGTTTTGCAGTTTTGATGCCACAGGACAGATTGGCTCTTGCTGTTTTGACAGCTGCTTTATCTCCTGATCTGAATGCTTCATCTCTGGTCTTTAGCAGCCCACGAACCTCTGCTGTCATCCATGGCTTCTGGTTTGCACGTGTGAGTGGATGGTGTTTGTGTTGCTTTATTCATCAATGCCTTTTGATCGTAGTCCCAGTTTCAGTGTACTCCTGGAGTCTGTGTGGTTATTTGTGAGGTGCTTGCCTCTTTAGCATGGGCCAGTGGGTGCCGCTGAAAACTAGTCCTGTAGCGTTAGGAGTAGCATTCCTCTGGCCAAATTGTGATGAGTTTTATGAAACTGGTTTGGTAGCGTTTCAGAAAGTCAGTCTCTATCTGGGATTAGCATAGCAGAGTGTGTGGTCTGAAGTGCAGAGAGTCAGAGGCAGGGTTCAGCTCTCATCTTTTTTCTCTTTCCTAATAGTCAAATGTGTTCTTCCTTAACGCAAGTTCTCTGTGTTGGTGAACTTTTGGCAAAACTGTCTCAAAATTGCGTGGTTGAGTCTGCATTTCACTGATACTGAAAAAAGCATTAAGTTCTTTATTTGTTATTAGCTGATGCGCTGTAGAAGTTCCACGACGCGTCCTTATACGTTACACCTGGAGGAATCATGACAGCGACAATAACAATGGCCATGACTCCGCGTAGATGAAGCCGATTACGACGCCTGCAAACACAAACTCTTGCAGCAGTGGTGTTTTTGATAATACCAACGTTGTTACCATTCTTTGTTGGCCGATACCACCCAAGCAGCCCCCTTGATCTTCCAGGTGTTGCTGTGTTTATATCTGCTGTTGGTTTCGTCATTGCATCTGAATGGCGGAGTCGGGATGTGTCGTTTGTATGAGCACAGAGCAAGCAACACAACAGTCGCCTCCTTGCTGTATCGAATGGATGAGTTCGATCTGATCAAGTTTGTTTTCCAGCGAGGCGAGCGTTGAAGCATTCAGTCTTCGAAGGCGATCTGGTGGAGTTGTATAACTAGCTGTGTCTCAGCTTGGCGTACAGTATCCTGTCTTTACATGGCGTAGCGCTGCCCCTTCTTGTAGATGCGTCACAGTAAGTGACTACGCGAGTCATAGAAGTCGACTCCAATAGTAACAAAGGCCTCGTAGGTTCTTGCAGTAGCCTCAGCAGGAATTCCGGTGTTTGTATCGTTGCAGATATCTCCAAAAGCTTTACAATGTGCTCGTCTTTGGGGTGGTTACTTGGGTTAGTAGTAGAATTTGCCTGTTAGAGGCGAACGAGCGAGCGCAAAAACACTAAAGCACGCGTCTTTAGAGCCTGGAGCAGCGCTCAAATTCTGATCCTTGTAGCAGCATCTGGTTTTCTTGGTAATATCAAATAATATCCAAATATCCAAACTAGTAATGTTCATGACATATAGCAAAAACACAATATATCCAGTATGACAATTATATCGTGAATCGTGTACCAAATTTGAAATGAGAAGATAATAAAATAAGTGAGTGTGGTAGATGGATGTTATAATAGTTGTATGTTCCACGCATTCATTATTGCGGTGTTCTTGAGATGGTTACGCCTGAGAAAGCGTCGACCAGGCGGTAGCAGTTCGGGGAGTGTGCTGGATGCGAGGAGTCAAGTGATTTTACCAGCCCTTTTGCTCCTCTGGATAAGTGCAGTTCTTGGAGCTGGGGAGGGCTGTACAATGGTTAAAACATGGCATCGACCAGTGACAACAGTTCAAAGAGGGAGTGTGCTGGATGCGAGGGGTCCAGAGTGATTTTACCAGCCCTTTTGCTCACTCTGGATAAGTACAGTTCTTGGAGACTGGGGAGGGTTGTACCAATGATTCGCTCAGCAGTACCCTCCGTAGTCTTCTGAGGTCAGATTTGGTAGCTGAGAAAGGGAAAGGGAACACACACCCGGATGGCAGCCAATGCGGGGAGCAGTTTGGGGGTTCGGTGCCTTGCTCAAGGGTCTCACCTCAGTCGTGGTATTGGGTATTCACTCCCCCCACCTACAATCCCTGCCGGACCTAAGACTCGAACCCACGACCTTTGGGTTACAAGTCCAACTCTCTATCCATTAGGCCATGACTGCCCCATGACAGATTAAGTGCAGAGGATGGATTCAATGATGGCGGAGTAGAACTGTACATGGCTCCTGCCAACAGGTTGGAACTTCCTGGATGGCTGAAGGAAATTACAGCCTCTGCTGGGCTTTGACAAATGAGTCTATGTAGATATCCCATGGTCTTTGGCGAGTGAACATTTAGAGTCTGAATGAGGCTCCCTGCAAAATCCCAGTGCTGTTGCATGATGGTGAGTAGGAAGTCAGGGGGTTCTCCCTGAAGTCACGATCATCCACACAGTTTTGGCTGGTGTTAAGCTCCAGGTTGTTAAGACTGCCTGGACAATAGCTCCTGCTTCATCTGTAGTGACTCGTCTGCCGTCTGGATGAGGGCGATCAGTGCAGTGTAGTCTGCAAGCCAAGGAGCTTGGCGAGAGAGGTCATGGCTGTACAGAAGTCATTTAACAGAGGAAAGAGCAGTGGGAAAGCACGCAGCCCTGAGGAGCTCCAGTGCTGATGGTGCGGGTGCTGGATGTGTATTTACCAAGCTTTACTGACTGCTGCCTGTCTGTCAGGAAGCTGTTGATCCACTGACAGACAGAGGTGGGGACGGAGAGCTGAGTTAGTTTATTCTGAAGGGTGTCTGGGATGATGGTGTTAAAAGCGGAGCTGAAGTCCACAAACAGGATCCTCACATAAGTCCCTGGTCTGTCCAGATGCTGCAGGATGAAGTGCAGTCCCATATTGACTGCATCATCCACAGACCTGTTTGCTCTGTAGGCAAACTGCAGGGGGTCCAGTAAGGGACCAGTGATGTCCTTAATTACCCAAAGATAAAACTGCGCGAGAAAGTATTGAAATATGTATTTTCCCTGTGTTTCCTTCCTGCTGTGTGAGCTACTGAAATGAGCCGCACTGTAAAACAGCCAATCAGAGCAGAGCTCAACATTATTATTCATGACCCTTCCAAATAATGTAATAACAGACCATTTCATTCCAGAGAGAATTCCTAGGGTTTTAAATGGACATGTATAATAGTTTCTGGAGATTTTTTGCCCTTACCTAAGCCACATACCTTCTATGTAGATATCAGAGAACAATTTAAAATATTGTATCAATTCATTCTATGGCACCTTTAAGAGGGGAAAAAAAAATACAAAAAATGCCTTTTCCCCATTTTTGAAGTGTCAGCATTGGCATATAATGCAACAAGCATTGCTAAACTCAACTGATTTTAATTGACCTACCAATCTCTGTATATAAAAAAAATAAAGGCGCTGCAATCTTTCTGAATTATTTTTTTCACTCTATAATTAAGCTCCTCAACAAAACATTGGATTACTCAGTACATATTTATCCATGCCATTTGAAAATTTTTGGGTTCATCTTCATTTATGTATTTCTTTCATCAGAAAGAGCTGTGAACTGAATTCGAGTCTACAATTTTGTCGCTATTTTTTAAGTCTACAATTTTATTGACAGGTGGCTGATTGAGCTGACCAATGAAATCTGCGGTGGTGTGCAGCTGTTTGTTTGTTTGTGTTTAACGCCATTCCAGCTTCTGTCTCTATTTTCATGGTGAGAAATATTAGACTGAATAGACTGAATTATATCATGTTTTTATAATTTATTTTTGCAAAAAACTCCAAAACTGTATTTGGCTTAACTCTGTCAAAACTCTATTCAAAAGAGTTAACTGGATAAAAAAAAAAAAATTCTCAATGAGTTGCAACCAGTACAATCCAATAAAACATGCGTAACAGATAAAGGCATTCGGCAGAAATAACATGTTGGAGGATCTTCCCCTAGTATTAAAAACTTGTGTGTCATCCTGGAATGACCAATTCTACAGCGGGTATAAACAATCTGGTCCCATCGGTTAGAAAATTGATAGAAAATTATTTTTCCAACATTGGGACTAATTTGTGGTGTGCGGTTAACTGGATCAGAGAAAAATAAATGCATTCTGACAAAACCAAAACATTTTACATAATGTGTAATATATAATTGGGTTGAACAAAAATGCCCTGAATGAAAATGCTAATTAATGCTGTTACAGTGTCAAAAACATGATGAGTGCAGGGATGGTTTCTATAGTCTTTAATAGTACTGTACTTTAACCTGAGGGGTAAAAGATCACACAGCAATAGGTGATTATCACATAAAGTGTTGATCCTGTAGTTTGTCTCAGTCCATTGACAGCAGTGGTGGGCAAGTTACTCTGAAAAATGTAATTAAATTACTGATTACTGATTACTCCTTTTAAAAGTAATCACGTTACTGTTCTGATTATTTTATTTCAAAAGTAATTAGTTACATTACTAGTTACTTTACATTTTTCTATGGCTACATCCAAGAAATTTACATGAAATCCCAGTATAAACGCTCCCGATAAATATTTGTTATTAAAGCATTAACATTCACAGAACACTCTAATTTTTAACTGAAGTAAGCACAGGCTGCTGCGTACATGGTTTTTCATGGCAGAGCACCAGCAAATAACACTGCTTTTATAATCTCTAAAACAATGACATCTCAGTTCATCGCAATCTCACAAAGCTCTGTTATAACACAATGAATATATGCATGATGAGTCTGTCATAATGTCTACAATTTGTGTGTTATAATGAGAGGATTTGTAAGCAGGCAAATTTCAGCACTGCACTCCCGAGGGCCATTGCGCTCCAGACATCAACATTGCTCAACGCAGCAAACACGTGTTATAGCCTAAATAGAAACTTTGCCTACGCTTGTGCCTGTTAATTGTTTGTCATTTTATATTAGTTCTTGTTGCTTTTGTGCAATAGATGTATAACAATTTATTTGTTTTAGATATTTTATGTTTAGATATTTCTATTTTGCGGGAGTCCCGTGAATCATTTTATTCTCCCGCATCCCGCCCGCACCAGCACTCGCCCATCTTGTCCCGTGCCGCTGTCTGTTGCGTCGTGTCTTGCGAGAGAGCAGGTCTCTAATCCACTGGCATTGGACTCAACAGTGCATGTGCTACACCCTTTTTACAATCTAGTTTATAAAACACATGAACTCTGTCAGCAATGTAACGCGGCAGTAATGTATAGAGACCTCGACTTGTAACTATACTCTAATTACCATTTTGAAAACTATAACGCGTTAAATTACTAAAAAAGTAATCAAATTACAGTAACGTGTTACTAAGTAACGTGTTACTAAGTAATGCATTACTGCCCAACACTGGTTGGCACACAATGAAATGTGCTTAATATGTTAAAAATACTATTAAAGGGTTAGTTCACCCAAAAATGAAAATTCTGTCAACTCACCCTCATGTCGTTCCAAACCCACAAGACCTTCGTTCATCTTCGGAACACAAATTAAGATATTTTTGATGCATTCTGAGAACTCTCTGACCCTCCGTAGACAGCAATGTCATTACCACGATCAAGGCTCAGAAACGTAGCGAGGAGATCGGTAAAATAATCCATGTGACATCAGGGGTTCAACCGTAATTTTATGAAGCTACAAGAATACTTTTTGTACACAAAGAAAACAGAAATAATGACTTTATTAAAAAATTAGTCTCCTCCGCGTCATTTTGGAGAGTATGAACGTAAACAGCGTATGCTGTTCTGTGTCAGATGCACCACGCGGATACATCGTTTTCATTCAAATCAAAGCGTAAACAACGTAGAAAACATATCCGCGTGGCGCAATTCATCAAAAATATCTTAATTTGTGTTCCGAAGATGAACGGAGATCTTACAGGTTTAGAACGACATGAGGGTGAGTTATTACTGACAGAATTTTCATTCTTAGGTGAACTATCCCTTTAATTTGAGGAGTAAAAAATTCAAAACACACATCAATAGGTAATTATCACATAAAGTAATGATCCTGTAGTTTGTCTCAGTCTGTTGGCACACAATGAAATGTGCTTAACGTGCCAATTTACAGAAGATCTCAGACATCATCATAATGAATGAGGAGAAAACAGCAGCAGCTCAGTTAAACGTTACGGCTCTGTTTCTGTCAGACTGTTGTTTCACTAATTGTCAGTTACACTGGTTTGTTTTTCTTAGTTGTTTTGCACTATTCTCATTGTAATTATATGCAGAAACGATGCAATTACTTTGATAATACAAATGTACAAATATTTCTCGTGCCAATAAAGTTCCTAATTGGATGAATTTATAGAATTCTGACAACTTTGGATAAACACATTTACTTATGTCACATGGAACCCTGATTTAACAGCAGAAAACAACAGAGATCAGGTATCAATCTGTGGTATCAGATATTTAATGTGCCAAAGCTTAGTTCAGTCATTCACTTCTTGCTGGTGAACCGGGTCATGATCATTTAAATGCATGATTTATCATCCATATAATGATCAATATTTCACAGCTACCAAAAATATTTAAAAATAAAGAATGGAAACCAACCTGTTTGTTCCTCAGTATCTTCATGTTTTATTCTGGATGGTTCTGGATCACTCATGTCATCAATCTCCTCTTTAATAAACTCAATATTTAAAGTATGTGTCAGATTTCAGCGCTATATTCTCCGCTTCTCTCTTCTGCTCGTCGTCTTGTTCTTCTTCTTCTAGTGTTTTACAGCGGTTTGGCAAGCCTGCGAAACAAGGTGCATTACCGCCACCTACCGATCTGGAGTGTGGAGAGCGCATAGATTTGGAAGAAGGAAAAGAGAGAGAGAGAAAAAAAAAACCTAGATTCTATCTATTGTTCCTGTGTTTTTCAGGTATTTAAATAATATTTCATACACTCTTGATTGCCTTGACTCATTTCCTAACAATACTTTTAAAGAAATATTATCAACTCCAAGCTTTCCTCATTCTTGAATTAATTGAAATCTTTCCCTTTCATATGCAGATCACTCAAAAAGAATATGCTGCACTGTTTCTAATTCTCCACATTTGTCACACTTTCCTGATTCATGCTTCCCTATTTTTTGAAGGTTATACAGTTTAATGCTGTACGACCAATTATTAATCTCGAAATTATGACATCTTTCTTCCTACTTCCAAATCTTTTCCTTTTGACCCACTATTCCATAACTTTTGCCATTTCTTATTTACTTCAATCGATATCACTCTCTTGAATTCAGCTTTACTTAAAGCTAAATTAATTTCTATTTGTGGATGATTTAATGCTTTCATTGCTAGCAAGTCTACTTCCTCATTACCATCCACACCCACATCTGCAGGCACCCAGAGGAATTTTACCACTATCCTTAACTGCCTTATTCTAAACAAACATTGTAAAACTTCAAGTACTAAGTCTTGCCGAGCTTCAGATTTACCACTTAGTAGGCTAGTGAGCGCAGCCATTGAGTCAGTACATATCACAGTTCTTGCTGGTTGAACTTCTTCGATCCACTGTAGAGCTATTATGATAGCTAACAATTCAGTAGTAAAAACTGACACATGATCTGATAATCTTTTTTAAATAAAATCATTCGCAAAATAAAGAAAACTACTTTCTTCTGTCTCGTTTTCCTTTCTGTGTACTTTGGATCGTGTCACAATGAACTGAAACTCAGCAAAAAAAAAATTCTTTCGTTTTGTTAATCTGTCAATGATTTAAATGAAATATATTTCGTATACAGGCCAATATAGGCTACTCCTTTTATGTAAACCTATAGTTTTATTCTGTTTTCTCTGTTCACAGAAGTGCTGCAGGTGTGTGTGATCTGTTGAATCCATCTTACACTATCCTCGGATAAACTCTAACGCCGTTCTAACTCTTTTTTTTTTTTTTTTTTTAGAAAAAATACAAACATAAAAAGTGATGACAGACAAAATATTTAATGTATATTGTATGGATATTTACTGAGCAACCCATTATTTTGTAGGGTCAAAACAACCATTTTCTTATGGAATTTGGAGCCAAATTACAGGCTGAAAAAATGACTTTAGAAAGATGGAAGCATCATTATTTTATTTCTACACAGAGAATTCTATTAGTACAATCGGTTGACTTGAAAAATACTTGTTGCATTGTGACAGTTCAAGAATAGGAAGGAGCACTTTTTATGTTTTTGCCCCCTAAGCTTTTGGTGGTTATTGGTTCTTATTAATGGTTCTTAGCAAACATTTCTTTCAATATTCTCATTATTAAGGCCATATATGGTTCAATTATAGAGATAAGGCGATATGAAATACATTTTCAGTGTTCAAAAACCAAATGTTGGTCACTCTTAATAGCTAATAACTTTTTTATTTTAAAGAGGAATGTCTGAAGAAAATAAAATGTTAGAAATTAGAAATGTGTTTCCTTCTATCAAAACTGCATAGAGCAAACCTGTCTAAATGTCAAAAATAATCTTTTCTCAAAGATTGTTTGCCTGTGGCTCAAGAAGTATTTAAGATATCTCAGTATGATTTTAGATTCTAGTTCTTAACATTTTCTTGAATTATTTTAAAGCCCTATAGTTCAATATCTGCGATATGGGGATTGCAATGTGTCTGAAGAACAAATCTTGAAACTGGAAATGCATCTTTTTTTTTTTTTATCAAACCAAATGAACCAATTATAAAAGTATACTGAGATATCCTTAAATACTTCTTGAGTTACAGGAATGCAAACTTCAGGAAAAAATACAAAAAGTGCATTCCCCCATTTTTGAAGCATCGCCATTGACATTTAATGCAACAAGCATTGTTAAACTCAACTGATTTTATTAGACCTAGCAATATCTGGGTAAAAATAAAATAATAATGCTGCAGTCTTTATAAAGTAATTTTTTCATCCTATAATTTATCTAATTTTATTGGATTATTCAGTAAATATTAATCTATGACATTTAATATTCTTCTACATTTTTGTAATTCTTTCTTCAGAAAAAGCTGTGAACTGAATCCATTAAGTCTAAAATTTTGTTGACAGGTGACTGAGTGATTAAGTCGACCAGTGAAATCAGTAGTGATCCAGGGCTTGTGGTTAACTATTTTGTATTAAACGGTTTTATTCATTTTTAACAAATCGTACACAAGTTAGGGTCAACAACTGTTAATCTGAGGTGAAAATCACAGATACGCATTTTGTTCACGTTTCATACTAATGAATTTGTCTCACATCGGGATTATAATTTTTTTTATTAAATTCTCAGATTACACAGCAATACTGAGTTTATTGCATAGTCCTTTGCAGTACTTTTTAGAAGTTGCTAGATTAATAGGATGGTGTGATGAAAATTCCTTGATTTTAAATGAAACAAAAACTGTTGAAATGATCTTCCACCCTAGATCTTTAGGGGATCATAGTCCTGTAGCGATACATGGAAAATTAAATAAATAAATACTTGGGTGTTTATTTGGACAATTTGTTACGTTGGTCTTTTCACATCAACAGTCTGTGTTCTAGATTGCAGCAGAGGTTATATTTTTTGCGAAGGTTAAAAATATTCGGGGTAAATCAGAGGATTTTATTTCTGTTCTATCAGTCTGTCTTTGAGAGCTTGATAAGATATGGTATTACAGCATGGTATGGAAATCTGACTGTTCAATCAAAATCGAAACTTGCTAGACTTGTACATACTGCTTTAAAAATTGTAGGTTGGGAAGCGAAACAACCTATTCAGGAGATGTACGAGGTATCTGTTTTAAGACAAGCTAAGGAAATTGTTGCCAATGATACACATATTTTACATGAGAATTTTAACATGTTACCCTCAGGAAGACGCATAAGGATATTAATATGTAAATCAAATCACTACAAAAATAATTTTCTGCCAGTTGCGGTGAAGAAGAGGTGGTTGTTCGGAATATTGTATCTTTTTAATGTATTTGTTCATGCGTAAATTATTGATTGTTGTACTGTGTTATGTGAATTGTATTGTGTACTGGCCATGTCATGGAGTCCAAGACGAATTTCCCAGAAATGGGACAATAAAGTATATTCTATTCTATTCTATTCTATTCTATAACTAGTTCAGGGAAAAAAAATAACATTCTGAAAAACCCAACCAAAACGTTTTATAAAGTTGCTATATTTCATTTCAATTGCTATATATAACTGGTTTGAACAAAAACAGCAGACAGACTGAATGAAAATGCTAATTTATGCTATTTCAGTGTAAAAAACATGACGACTGTGGGTATGGTTTCTGTAGTCTTTAACAGTACTTTATATCGTGTTTAACCTGAGGGGTAAAGATTAAAAACACACATCAGTAGGTGATTATCACATAAAGTAATGATCCTGTAGTTTGTCTCAGTCTGTTGACACACAATGAAATCTGTTAATGTGCCAATTTACAGAAGATCTCAGACATCATCATAATGAATGAGGAGAAAACAGCAGCAGCTCAGTTAAACGTTACGGCTCTGTTTCTGTCAGACTATTGTTTCACTAATTGTCAGACTGTTTTGTTTTTCTGTTGTTTTGCACTTTTATAATCCTAATTTTATCCAGAAACGCTGCTATTATTTTGACAATACAAATGTACAAATATTTGTCAGGCCAATAAAGTAATAACTACAAGTAACTAATTGGATTAATTGATAGACTTTGCTAATTTGGACAACTTTGGATAAACATATTAAGTAGTTACAATCATTTTAAGGTGGATAAATGTGAAAACTGAATGTGAATCCTGATTTAACAGCAGAAAACCACAGAGATAGATGTCAATCTGTGGTATCAGATGTTTGATGTGCCAGAGCTTATTTCTGTCATTCACTTGTTACTGCTGTACCAGTGTTATGATAATTTAAATGCATTTCTTTATCATTGTCATCCATATACTGATAGATATTTCACAGCTACTAAAACAAAGAAAAAAAAACTAATTGAGAATGGACAAAAGCCAATTCGTTCCTCAGTGTCTTCATGATTCATTCTGGATGGTTCTGGATCACTCATGTCGTCAATCTTCTCTTCAGTAAACTCAGTATTTACCATAGTATGTGTCAGATCAGCTGCTACTTCTGGATTATAGGATGATGTAAATATTCCCAACATTTATTGAACTGTTGAGCCATGAAAAGCTGGATAAAGTCAAACTCTGTAAACTGGGAACATCTCTCACATGAGATCTGGAAATATATGGCATCGGGTGAAAATATTACACTTCAGAAAAATTCAGCTTTGGACTCTCTTGCTTCTCTCTTCTGCTCGTCGTGTTTTTGCTCTTTTGTATTTGTATGGCAAACTCTAAAACACTTTAGTGTGTATTGCTGTCACCTGCTGGAAATTCCTGGTAAGGCACATATACATGCAGGGTTTCTGTGTTTTATGAGGATTTTCCATAGATATAATGATTTTATACTGTGCATATTTTACATTATTTTCACATAATTTACACAGAATAATCTCTGCTGAAAAGCCAATAGCTCCCTGTTTTCTCCTCATTCATTATGATGATGTCAGATCTTCTGTAAATTGGCACATTAACACATTTCGTTGTGTGTCAACAGACTGAGACAAACTACAGGATCATCACAGATAAAATCTGTTACTGAACTGCTAAATACTATAATGGACTAACACATCAATAAAAATCACACTTAATCAGATGTCACTGAAATGGAAGTTTTATTTGTATCATTATACAGAGCCTACACAACTTTTATGTTGCAGAGAAATGCATAAATAAATATATTTTATGCAACAAAAAAGGTTAGAAACTCACTCTGGCACTGAATTAAAGGATAAAAAAATCAATTAGCATCAAAGTATTTTTGCTGTTCTCCAAAAAAAAAACACTTTCACAAATCCTTGTGACATTTCACAGCAAAACTAATCATTTAAGATAATCTCACATTTTCTGTATCTGAATCTCACAATATTAATATGAAATATTGACTCTGTACAAAACATTTGCTCACTCTGACACAGAATTATGCTTTTTAATATGAGACACTAGAATTCTTAACCGAGTGAAACTCTTTCCACACTGGGTACAGTGATACGGCTTCTCTCCAGTATGAACTCGCTCATGAACTTTCAGGCTTCCAGATAGAGTGAAACTCTTGTCACAGTATAAGCACTTGTAAGGTTTTTCTCCAGTATGAACTCTTTGGTGATCTTTCAGATAGGCAGCTTTAGTAAAGCTCTTCCCACACTCAAAGCACATGTGATCTCTCACTTCATCATGTGTTTTCTGATGCTGTTTACAAACATCTAGTCTCGAAAAACTCTTTCCACAGTAACAACACACATGAGGCTTCTCATCTGAATGAACTGTCAGGTGTTTTTTTAGACTTGATGATGAAATAAACTTTTTACCACACTGATCACAGTTAAATGGCTTTTCTCCAGAGTGAATGTGCAGATGATAAGTGAAACCTGATGCTGCAGCAAAACTCTTTCCGCACTGAGGGCATGTATACGGTTTCTCTCCAGTGTGGATTCTCATGTGCACATTAAGTTTTCCTTTGTCTCTGAAACTCTTTCCGCACTGTGAGCAGGTCTGCAGCTGTTTGGCTTTTTTTCTTGAAGTTTTGATTTTACAATGTTCCTCCTCCACTTCATTCACCTCATGTCTTTGCTGTTTTACTTGTATCCAGTCTAAAGTAAACGAATAATGTGGTTAAAATCAGTTAAAGTTAACCTGATTTAGAAGCAGAAAACAAAAGAGGTCACATATTTATCTGTGAGTATCAAGTATCAGATCTTTGATGTGCCAAAGGTTAGTTCTGTCATTCCTTGTTAATAAAATTTAAATGTGGATATGATCATTTAAATTAATTTATCATTCCTATTTTTCATTATTTCAGAGCCACTAAATCTTTTTAACTGAGGCTTTGATGTTGCTCAGTAGTCACATAATGAAGAATCAAGAATGGACACCAACCTGTTTGTTCCTCAGTATCTTCATGATTCATTCTGGATGGTTCTGGATCACTCATGTCATCAATCTCCTCTTCAACTTCTGTACCTGTCATGTAGGATGATGTGAATATTCCTCACCTTTTTAACCCAGGTAAAGCACAAACCCCGCCCACCACAGATTCTAAAGATTTCATTGGTCGTGTCACACACAGTGATCTCCTACACAACACTGAAACAAATCCAACCTAAGCTAATTGGAAATACGTGCCTATTCATACATTTCTGCAAAACTGAAAAAACGTAACTATACATACAAATCACTGCAGTTTCCAGTTGAAATGAACACTAGAGGCAGTAAAACTCTGACAACTTTTATTCTTTTTCACACAAAAGTATAATTTACAGGTATATTTTTGATTAATAAAGGTTCATTTTCACACAATTAGTTGCAGAATGTTATGTTATGACTTCAAAACAATTTTAACATCCTGCACGATTTGAACTGATACTTTTGAACGTTGTCGTCACATATACAGCTTCATATACATGAGTTTTCTAATCCACTAGATTTACTCGGTAGCTCATGCGACACGGCGTTGCACTTAGGTGATGAAAAGATCCGGTACGAATCCCCGTGAAACTACGGTTCGATTAAACAGCTCAAATCCGGATAAAGAAGTTAAAATAGCATGGCTGCATCAGCGAATAAGTTTTTATATTACTTTTGCATTTGTTAACACTATCGGGTAGGTTTAGGGTTGGGTTTGGTAGGGGATATTTCCAACATGATAGAGCATTAATCTTTAGCACACTCACCGGATATTTGAATTCTGAATGGCTGCAAAACGTACCTCAATCAGCATAATAAAAACGCTGCAATACGTGCCTGTACCAACGTAATAAAAACGTGTCACGGTCACGTATTAAACGTGTGTTTTAGCGCTACTCTCTGGACATTTCACTTTGAAACTGCCCCGAAACGTGCAGTAAGGTACATAATTACGGGGTTGCAGAAATATATGTAGAGGCACGTATTTCCAATGAGCCTGGGTTGAACAAATCCAGTACAAACCTGTGACCTTAGTAGAGGGGTATTTTGCCTAAAATTAACTACATTCATCCCGAATTAAAATTTTTGATTTGGTTTATATTGTTTCCTGAAGAAAGACGAACATAAAGAAAGAGTAAATATTTAATATCATGGATGGATATTTACTGAGTAATTCACTATTTTGTAGAGGGGAGTCAAAATTACTATTTTCATCTGAGATTTGGCCAATATACAGGGTGAAAAAATGACTACAGAAAAAAATACAAAAAGTAATTTTTCCCATTTTTGAAGTGTCATCAGTGGCGTATAATACAACAGCTACTATCAAACTCAATTGATTTTACTAACTGACCTACAAATCTGCAAAAATAAAATATTGATGCTGCAATCTTTCTCAATTAATTTTTTAGCTGTAATTTGGCTCCAAATCTCAGGTGAAAATTAAAATTTTGACCCTGCGCTACAAAATTGATTGATTACTCTGTATATATTCATCCATGACATTTAATATTTTGTCTTTATTCTTTATGCATTTCTCTCACCAGAAAGAGCTGTGAACTGAATCCATGAAGTCAAAAATTTTGTTGGCAGCTGACTAAGTGATTGAGTTGCCCAGTGAAATCACTTGTGATCGGGGCTTGTGCTTAACTAGTTCAGGAAAAAAAACACACACACACATTTTAACTAAACCAAAACATTTAATAAAATGATAAACCATGCATTTCAATTATGTTATATAATTGGTTTAAATAAAAAGAGCTCAGACTGAATGAAAATTCTAATTTAACCTATTTCAATGTAAAAAACGAAGAGTGCAAGTATGGTTTCTATAGTCTTTAACTTTACTTTTATTCATGAACTTTAACCTCAGGGCTAAAAGGCCAAAAACCCATATCAATAGGTGATTATCGCATAAAGTGATGATCCTGTAGTTTGTCTCAGTCTGTTGACACACAATGAAATGTGTTAATGTCAACAGATTGAGGCAAACTATAGGATCATCACAAATAAACTATATTACTGAACAACTAAATACACTAATGGACTAACACATCAATAAAAATCAGACTTAATTAGATGTCAGTGAAATGTAAATTTTATTTGCATCACTATACATAGCCTATACAACTTTTATGTTGCAGAGAAATGTACAAATAAATAGGCCCTATCTTAGAAAAATGTTTTATGCAACAAAAAAGGTTAGAAACTAACTCAGGCACTGAATTAAAGAATAAAACATCAATGTAAGATTAAAGTGACTGAATACTATTGTTGTTCTCCAACAAAACAGAATAAAACATCTCCACAAATCCTGAGGCATTTCACAGCAAAACTAATAATTTGAACTAATCTCATATTTACTCTACTGAATCTCACACTGACTTGAAATACTGCCTCTGTATAGAAAACATTTGCTCACTCTGACACAGAACGATGCTTTTTAATATGAATCACTAGAGTCCTTAACCGAGTGAAACTCTTTCCACACTGAGTACAGTGATACGGCTTCTCTCCAGTATGAACTCGCTCATGTGATTTCAGGTTTCCAGAGTGACAAAAACTTGTGTCACAATATGAGCACTTGTAAGGTTTTTCTCCAGTATGAATTCTTCAGTGCTGTTTTAGATAGACAGCTGTAGTAAAACTCTCCCCACACTCACAACACACATGATTTCTCACATTACTATGTGTTTTCTGGTGCCGTTTACAGTGAGTCAGCCTTGAAAAACTCTTTCCACAGAAGGAACACACATGAGGCTTCTCATCTGAATGAATGGATGACTTTTTAGTTGTGATGATGAAATAAACTTTTTACCACACTGATCACAGTTAAATGGCTTTTCTCCATGGTGAACATACAGATGATAAGTGAAACCTGATGCTGCAGTAAAACTCTTTCCACACTGAGGGCATGTGTATGGTTTCTCTCCAGTGTGAATTCCAGTGTGAGCAGGTGTGCAGCTGTTTGGCTTTTTTTCTTGATTTTTTTATTTTCCAGTGTTTCTTTTCAACTTCATTCAGCTTCACTCTTTGTTGTTTTACTTCAACCCAGTCTAAAATAAACAAATTATGTGGTTAAAATCAAGTGAACTGGATCTTTGTTACATTAATGTTTCTCAACAATCAACAATAAAGAATCAAGAATGGACACCAACCTGTTTGTTCCTCAGTATCTTCATGTTTTATTCTGGATGGTTCTAGATCACTCATGTCTTCAGTCTCCTCTGTACCTGTCATGTAGGATGATATGAATATTTCTCATGTTTTTAACCCAGTTAAAGCACAAACCCCGCCCACCACAGATTCTAAAGATTTCATTGGTCGCATCAATCACAGTGCTCTCCTACACAACACTGAGTCAAATCCAGTACAAGCCTTGACCTTAGTATACAGGTTATTTTGTATCATATCAGCCAAAATTTAAAAACTTTCCCCAATTCAATTTTTTTCGTTTTGTTCATATTTTTCAGAAGACAGACATGGATGGATTTGTTGATGAAAAACAAAATATTTGATGGACACTGGATAGATATTTACTGAGTAATCCATTATTTTGTATGAATGGGTCAAAATGACCATTTTCATCAGGAATTTGGAGCCAAATTACAGGGTGAAAAATAACTTGGAAAGATGGCAGATTATTTTATTTCTTCACTGTAATTGGTAATTCTATTAGCACAAGTGGTTGACTTTAGCAGTACTTGTTGCATTGTGGCAGTTCAAGGATAGTGAAAAGAACATTTTTATTTATTGATTGATTATTTATTGATTATTATTTATTGATTTATTTATATCTATTAAAATCATATATAATGATTATTTATTATATTTATTGATTTTTGGTCCTTATTAATTGTTAATGGTTCTCAACACACTTTTCTGTCAAAGTCCTCATTTTTGCGACCATATATGGTTCAATTCCAGATATGGAGATATCAAATTGTTACATTTTCAGTTTGCATAGCTGGTAGCTTTTTATTTTAAAGAGAAATGTCTAAAGAATAATGTTCAAAGATAATTTTCAAACTAAAAATGTATCTTGTTTCCCCTCTATCAAAATAGCTGCATAGAACAAACCGGTCTGAATGCCAAAAACATTCTTTTCCCAAAGATTGTGCGCCTGTATCTGAACAAGTATTAAAGATATCTCAATATGATATCTCAGTTTAACCACACATTTTTTGTAATTAAGTGCGATCAATATATTTATATTATCATAATTTCACACTGAACCTCCCAATTAATGCAGAAACAACATAAAGATGGTATATTTTAAATGTGTTTAATTTAGTGCTGTCAAACAATTAATCGTGATTAATCACATCCAAAATAAAAGTTTTTGTTTACATAATATGTGTACTGTATATATTTATTATGTATTCATAAATACACACACATGCATGCATATATTTAAGAAAAATATGTTATGTTTATATATTAAATGTATTTATATATGATATAATTTATATGAATATAAATATATACATAATATGTGCTGTATGTGTGTGTCTTTATATATACATAAATGTATGCACACATATATTATGTAAACAAAAACTTTTTTTTGGATGTGATTAATCATTTGACAGCACTAGTTTAATTGCATATTTTTACTAAGTAGCCTACTAATAATGAAGGCCATTATCACTGATACCAATAATGTTACTGATATCTCTGTTAAATGCATTTTCCCTCAATTTTAGCCATTAAATATAGCCATTCTGCATTACAATATAATAGAAAGCCATAATTTTTAATACTTAAAAGAGAAAAATATATGAACTCTTAGAAAAATATGACAACTTTTAATTTAAGTGAACTTAAAACAGGCTTCACATAAATTATATATTGTAAGAAACTAGTCTGCCTCGACCCAGCCTCTACTCCAAATGGTTTTTTTTAAAAACTATACTCCTTTCTCTACAAAGAGCTTAATTATCATATAGAGAGATTTGGCCGTTTAAATGATACGTAAATAGTATCTCCGG
>JAFVLL020019859.1:0-25176 GCA_021397915.2 Tor tambroides
GACCGGATTTACTTGACGGACGATGGGGAAGGGACCAATAAATCTGGGACTCAGCTTTTTGCAGGGAAGTCTTAGTCGGAGGTCCCTGGTGGAGATCCGTACGTTCTGTCCTGGGTGGAATGTGGGAGTGGTGGCTCCGCATGATGTTTGTGATGTCGCACTGCACACTGGAGATGTTGATGTGCTGAGTCCCAGACCCTCTCACTCTCCTGGAACCAATGAGTGACTGATGGTACGTCCGAAGGTTCCCCAGACCAGGGGAACAGAGGTGGCTGATAGCCAAGTACGCACTGGAAGGGGGTGAGATCCGTAGAGGGCTGACGGAGAGAGTTCTGTGCGTACTCGGCCCAGGCAATGAATCGGTTCCAGGAGTTCTGGTGGCTGTGGCAGAAGGTACGGAGGTAGCGCCCTATCTCCTGGATCTTTCTCTCCGTTTGACCGTTGCTCTGTGGGTGGTATCCAGAAGATAGGCTTACTGTCACACCTAGGAGCGAGAAGAAAGACCTCCAAACCCGTGAAATAAACTGAGGACCTCTATCTGACACTATGTCTTCGGGGATTCCAAAGTTTCGAAAGACATGATTAAACAGTACCTCTGCAGTTTCCATGGCAGTCGGAAGTCCTTTCAGGGGTACCAGACGGCAGGCCTTGGAAAATCTATCCACGGTGACTAAGATGCAGGTATTACCATCTGATGCTGGTAAGTCCTCTCACGTACCTTCTGATGTCGTTGGCCGTTCCTGGCCACCAGAAGCGATCTTGTAGCAGTGAGAGGGTTTGATTGGTCCCAGGATGACCAGTGTCCAGGGAAGTATGCGCTGTATGAAATAAGGAGGTCCTTTGGCTGCGAGGGACATAGATGTGGGTCGGGGGACACCCCGGCAGAGTAGGATCAGAGACACTGGCAGCCGCGATGTCCTCATCCAGGGACCACTGTATCCACACTCACCACAGGTCGTTGGGGACGGATGGGACATGTCCGTATTACATGTCCATTTTGGCCACAGTAGAGACATAATCCCTGGGTCAGCCGACGTAGACGTTCGGCCGAGGACAGCCGGGTGTTGTTGACTTGCATGGGTTCATCCTGTGGTTCTGGAGGGCTGGGAAACTCTGGTTGGCGGAACGAAATGGGTGGATTTTGGCATCGATTTGCCTCCATACAGCCGTGAATCCGATTTGCCACCCGGATGGAGAGTTGGATAAAGCGCTCGAGCCCCATGGTGTCATCATAGGCGGAGAGATGCAACCGCAGAGAGGGCTCTAATCCTTGGCGGTAGGTGGTTAACAGGGAGCGCTCGTTCCAACCACTTGAGGCTGCTAGAGTGCGGAAACGAAGAGCATAATCTTGCACGGAGGTTTTGCCTTGTTTCAGATGATATAATTGCTCACCGACTGAAGCATCTCCTACTGGCCGACCGAAGACTTCACGGAAGTGAGTAGTAAAGGCATTCAAGGATTGAGTGACTGGTCCATTCTGCTTCCACAATGATTCTGCCCATTGGAGCGCTCGACCTGTTAACAAGGACAGAATAAATGAAATTTTAGCCCTCTCAGTTGGGAACCGATGCGGTTGCATCTCCAGGGCGAGCGAACACTGCAGGAGAAATCCGTTGCAATTGTCCACCGAACCAAACTGGTGAGGAAACAGGTTCGGATGCTGGTGTGGTGGTGACAGGAGGAGTGAGCACACGGCGAAGTGAATCCACCAGCTCCTGGAATGGGTCCACGTCTGTTTGATTCATGGTGGTATGGTCTGGTCTTCTGTAATATGTAGTTAGACTCAGGACACAGACAGGTTAGAATCAAACAGACGGGTTTATTTTACTGATGTCAATGAACAGCGGAAGCAGGTGAGTAATGGCGGGTATGGAGTCTTTGACTAGAATGGTGATGACACTGATGGAGATATTCTCTGTTACCTGCGTGCTCTTATACTGTGGTGCTGGTGATTAGTGAATGACGGTCAGGTGCGTGTGATCAGAACTCTGGTGATTGAGATCGCTGATTGCTGAAAGAGCCTGGTGTACCCGTGACAGCGTTGTTGTTGGTGGTGAAATTATTACCGACATTAAAACACCTTATAACGTCAACAGTCAAAAAAGTTTCACAGGATAATGAACGTAGTTACCTGAAAGTGATGCACGGGCTTCATCTCGGGCTTTTTTATTTTCTTTTTCTCTGCGCCGGACAGCGTTGATGTCTTATCCCTGATATAGCCTAGTTGTCCAATAATTATGATGACCATTTGTATTCAGCCGCAAACATGAGGATTAAGAGTGAGCACGGGCACAGATGCAGGAATGGCGCGTCACGTGTGCTTATAGGCTACTACCTACTGCATTCAACATAAAATGCATTTTTTCTAATTATATGTATATAATATATATGTTCATGTTTATATTATATACATATAATTAGAAAAAATGCATTTTATGTTGAATGCAGTAGGTAGTAGCCTACTGCATTCAACATAAAATGCATTTTTTCTAATTATATGTATATAATATAAACATGAACATATATTATATACATATAATATATATGTTCATGTTTAGATTTTTGTTTATGTATATGTTAATATTAATATAGAACGAAAGATTTTTTTTTTTTGAGCAACTGTGGGATGGTGCCCCCCTGGAAGTTGGTGCCCTACGCAAACTGCATACTCTGCGTATAGGGAGCAGCGGTACTGCTAGGAATGAAGTGAGCAAACTAAGACACCTGAAATTAAATGTACAAAATAACTCACTTTTGCTGTCAAAATATTTCTTTGAATACTCACAGTTCTTAAGCGTGCTGAATAACACTATATGAACTGATATTTAACACTGTGGGCCCACACACACACTCTCACCACCCACCCCGTAGCAGGCCTGAATCATGGCTTGAGTATGTAGTGGCCGTGAAAACAGAAAACTGGCCTCTTCACTCTCCTGAGTGTAAAACAAAAGCAAATAAGTGTACCTGAATTCCATTAGGAAGCGTGAAATGAGCGTGGAACACTGTGGTAGGCCTCTTCCATCACTCTACTCTCTTAACCACTAACATTTTCCCATTTCTGGGGGAGGGTCTTAACACATACAAACCAATGGAAATAAAGACCAACCTAGCTTGCAGGGCAAAAGCATGTTTTTCATATGTGCACAACAATCAAACTTACTACAGATAATAGCATTCTGTATTTTCGGATTCTTAGCATATTCAGCAGTTCTTTTATGAGGCCACTCACAAAATTTCTTCCCTGATTGGAGTGAATATGGGAGAGTTAGCCATAGTGAACAAATAATTTGTCACACAGTATCTTGGCCACAGTCAGAGCTTTTTGGTCCTCGGCTGAAAACGCTTGGGCATAGCGTGTGAAGTGGTCGGTTACGATGAGGACATTACTGAGACCCTTTGAGTCAGCCTCAATGGACAAGAAGTCAATGCATACCAGATCGAATGGCCCACTGCTGGTCAGGTGGTGCAGTGGTGCAACTTTCTTGGGTATAGTCTTTCTGGTTACACAACGACCACAGTTCTTAACGTACTGCTCTATGTACGTGGACATTCGGGGCCAATAGAATCGATCTCTCAGGAGTTCAGTTGTTCTCTCCACTCCCAAATGACCGGAGTCATCGTGCAAGGAGCACAGTACTTGGGACCAGTACCTCGCAGGTAAGACTAGCTGTATCTTCTCTTTCCCACAGGAACTGTTGGTGACTCGGTACAGAAGTTGATTCATGATCTTCAACTTGGATCCCTGCCTTTGTAGCAGAGCAATGGTAGCATCTGAACTCCTTATACCAGTAAGTATTTTCCCCGACTCTACTTCTCGCTTTACTTCACTGATCACAGGATCCTCCTCTTGAGCTTTCCTTAACTCCTCATTGGTCAGCTGTTCCATATGACCCAGACCCAATGCTGTGGGACAAGTGGAATGCCTCTGGAATACTCTGAGGTGGGACACCTAAATGATCCACCAGTCTCGATGATGACTCATCACTTTCATGAACCCCAGCCAGCTGGCAAATGGCTTTTACACCTGACTCTGGAATTTCCCTCCATTCAGCACAGCCAGCTGATTCACATGGGTATTGTGACAATACATCAGTGTCAATGTTGTGACTTCCTGGCTTGTATTGCAAGCTGAAGTTATCGGTAGCTAAAGCAGCTAACCAACGATGACCTGTCACACTCAGCTTAGCACTTGACAACACAGGTAAGTGGATTGTTGTCTGTTTTCACTATAAACTGGGCACCATACAAATAGTCACGGAAATTTCAGGTTCAATTTAAACACCAAGAACTCCAACTGATGAATGGGGTAATATTGCTCTGACGCACTCAGTTTTTGCCTTGCGTAGTCCATGGGCCTAAGTACTGCCAGGATGCTCCTGATTCAGAACAGCACCAAGTCCACTCAGACTGGTGTCCACATGCAGTACATAAGGTTTGGTAGAATCAGTGAAAGTGAGTACTGGTGCTTGCATGAGACAGTAAATGATTTTACGGAAAGCTGCTCTACAGTTGTCATCCCAACACTCTCCAAATGGCTGGGATTCTTTGTAATATTTCTTGCCATCTACTGCCTTTCTGTTTTGGCCAGACATTGGTGGGCAACCTTTTATGAGCTCCATCAATGGCCTTAAAATGGCTGAAAAGTCCTTTATGAATCACCGGTAGAATACACAAAACCCAAGAAAAGCTTCAATCTTGGCTGGGTCTGGTGATACTCCAGCAGCTGACACAATGTACCCAACATAACGGACTTGGGTCTGGCAAAACTGGCACTTGTCAATCGAGACTTTCAGGCCACACTCTCGCAGATGGTCTAGGACTTTTAATAGCCTCTCTTTGTGTTCTTCAAGTGTGCGTCCGAACAAGATTATGTCATCGAGGTAGACTATAACTTGGAGGAGGTGCATGTCACCAACGGCTTTCTCCATTAACCACTGTAATGTGGCTGGAGCTCCAGTAAACCCTTGAGGCATCCGCTCAAACTGGAAGAATGAATTACAAACTGGATGAATGAAAGTACAAATGTGTAACAGGACTAACAGCACTTACTTTTTGGTAAAGAAAGTGTTACACTTTATATTAAATAAACAATTCCTATGGATTTACCATGTAATTACTCTGATGTTACACAGCAGTGGCCAGTAAGTTGGGCTTTACATATAAATTGTGGTTGGTGTCCAGAATGTTACACTTTATATTAAGTGGACAGTTCCTGAGGAGTTTCCATGTAAGTACACTGGTATTACAGTGGTGCACCAACTCGAGCTCCAACTCCTCCCACTTTACATATCCCTAAACCTACCCGTTTCCACCCCCTGGATCAAATTGTTAAAATTACTCTTATACATATTGTTGTTACAAAATGTAGTTATATAATTCCTGTTACACGAGTCCTTTGCGAAGTGAAAAAAAAGTGTTGTTACCAATGTCCTGTTACACATTTGTACTTACACATACCATTCTGATAGTTGTTACATGTGTGTAGTTACAGAAATATTACACCTGTAGATACTATGTACCAATCTGTATTTACACTGTAGTTACATACTACGTACACATCTAGCTACTATGTAAGTACACAGGTATTAGGGCCACAATATAAAGTGGGACTTTTTGTTTTTTTTAAACATTGTTGTGCTTCACACAATATCCACCAGGTGGCGCAAGGAACAACATTCTGTAGTTAAACACCACGCAAGATCAGACTGCTTTTGATGAGAGTTCGTTTTCTTTTAGTTTCTGATAGTTTAATACATAAAATAGCCTATTTATATTAGAATACCACTTTTAAAATATAATTCACACAAATATTTAGTAAAAAGAATTTGGAAAACCCATTTACGTTTTCATTATTTGCAAATGCACACTTTATTCCACTTTCCGCAGGCATTAGCAATATGTAGGCTACTATATATAGTTAGTCAAGTCAGCACACTGATTTAATTAGTCTTATTAAAAGTTAACTAAAAAACAATGATTAGAGTGATGCAAAAGTGGTCTTTCATATTTGCAGTTTTATATTTTGTTTTTGCTTTGTTTATTTTAATATCATGTTTCAAGCTGCCTAATATACAAAAGTAGTGAATGATGTTCTACTATTATGACCAAAAACAAAAAAATAAGTTATGCTATTATAAGAAAATAATCCAAGTGAACGTGTTGGCGTTAAAGGCGCTAGAAAATAAAGATTATTATTATATTATTATTATTATTATTATTATTATTATTATTATGAAATTATTAAATTGGCTAGCTGTAGTTTTCTTATTTAAATCACTGAAATATATAAATGCCAATGTCATTAAAATCTGTACCGTTCAGCGTGACCACAGCCTCACTGTGCCGTTATATGTTATATAACATGCTATTTGTAGATTTCAGCTTGGCATTTAATACCATTGTGCCATACAAACTTGTAAACAAGCTGAATGACCTGGGATTAACCACCACACTCTGTTCATGGATTTTGGATTTCCTCACTAACAGACCACAGAATGTCAGGGTGGGCAACCATACATCATCTGTTATCACCATTAACACAGGAGCACCGCAGGGCTGCGTTCTTAGTCCAGCTCTTTTCACCTTATTCACACACGACTGCAAACCCATCCACTCCTCTTCTAACACCATAGTGAAGTTTGCTGATGACACCACAATAGTGGGAAGGATATCAGAAAACAATGAGTCTCACTACAGAGAGGATGTCCAACATCTAATCAAATGGTGTGTGAACAACGATCTGGTTCTGAACACTGCCAAAACAAAGGAGATCGTTGTAGACTACAGGAGAGTCAAGAAAACAACACCACCCCCCCTCTACATAAATGGTGAGGAAGTTGAGAGGGTGAACATGATGAATCTTGGGATCATGACAACAAAGATCCCTGCACATGGACCATTAATGGCATCCCACTTAGTGAAGAAAGCACAACAGAGACTTTTTCCAGAAAACTCAAAAAAACAAAAGTACAACTCAGTTCTTAAAATTTCACAGGAGCACATTAGAGAGCATCCTCTGTTACCGCATTTATATGTGGTGGACCAGCTGCACTGCAGAAAACCGCTGCGCTTTGACCCGACCGTCAAACTACTGGTTTCAGAGACTAGCAGGAACCAAACTCCCAACCTCATTAGACTGATTAGAGGTTAGCTGGCTTACAGAAGCGAATAGTTAAAGACTGGCTGAGGACCCAACTCATCCAGGACACAGACTTTTTGAACCCCTCCCATCAGGAAGATATAAGAATATTAGAACTTCAAGAATAAACATCTAAAGAAATGTTTTTTCCCAGAGCAGCCCAGCAAACTTCCCAACACATAAATAGTTAACCCCTTTCTTCCTCTCCTTCTATGGTTACAAGTGAACATTTGTAGACACCTTTATTAATAATAATGTTTATTCTCAGATAATTAAGGGGAGTCATTCATGTCTGCATTAAATTACTACACTGTAAATAGTGTTACATTTATATCCTTAAATTTTTCTTGTTTATTTATTATACTAAGTGCCTTTTTATCTTATACATTTATTTTATACTTTATTATATTTACTATGTTTCTGTGTGTTGCTTTCTTGTTTTATTGCTGCTGGTCTCTGTGAGCTACCAAACAAATTTCGTTGTGTAACTACAATGACAATAAAGTTTCTTTAATCTTTAATCTTTATGGCTGAAAATGCGAGTGAAGTATTATATCCACTATGTGGCGAATGTGGAAACATTTGGATTCGTGCCGAATGAGAGAGTCTTTAAATTAATTAGTTTCGGCTTGACATTTATATAGCCTGAATACTGTTAACTTTAGACCATTTGAGTAGTGAGGGGAAATATAGCCTATAGCTGTTTATAGTGTTAAAAATTATTTCTAAATGCAAAATGCGACATATGTGTGACTTATCTTTTTTTATAGTAGCGTATTTTTTAAAATTGCAGCAAACATTTTAATATAACAGACAGCAAATGTAGCCTACCAGACTAACATTCTGCAGTTAAACACCAAAGTCGTAGCAATATGAGATTAAAGTCATAATATTTTGAGAATAAAGGTGTAGCATTGTGTATGACGGCGTTTTAGTGTCATGTTAAAAAAATCTAAGATAATATTTTGAGAAAAAAATATGAGAATAAAGTTTTAAATTTAATTTTAAGTTAAATTTGTTGGTATAATGTCTGCTAGAATGTTAAAAAATGTTCAGTGTTAAATAAATATTTTTAAATTGTTGTTGTGTAATTGATTTTTCTTTGAAAAGCATGACAAAACAATAAAAAGCAAAATTTGTTTATTTAATTTATGCAATGGTGAAAAAATTGGCAAAATACATAGGGGAAAAAAAAAAAAAAAAAAAAAACGTGTTTGGCCTTCAGCCCTCAGCCCAGTGTTTCATTTTGTTCAGCTTCAGCCAAGAATTTTCATTTCGGTGCATCCCTAGTTTGGGCCCCTCAACCCCCTATGACTTAAGTTTCACAGCCTTGAAATTCCAAGAACTAACCTCAAAATTGTTAATGAGAGGGGGTCGTTTGTGTCGTTTGTGTGCACTGTAAACTGGCCAAACCACCTTCCACCTCCCCCTCCCTGTGAATAAAGGTGAGAAGAGCAGGCTTGGTTCCAGGGGGGTTTAGAATTGGATGCATTTAAAAGTAAGATGCTTTTAAAAGTAGGCTGAAATATATACACTAAATAGATATCATTTAAAATTAATTTTTCATCATTCAGACTTTTCTATTGTAAATTATGGGATTCAAAAATAAATGACAAGATGCATTTTTCAGCATTGCGATATTTTAAATGGTATTATCCACTAACATAACCATGCTGCAGCGATGGGCAGGCTCCTCTTACACCAGTGGTCAGTTATTATTAAACATTACTAGGCTATATATTAAAATATACATATTAAAAATGTTTTTTACCGATATAAGTCCAAATGTCAGACATCACAAGACAAACACTCTAATCCACATTAACAATTAAACTATGCGACGTGAACTTTTTTTTTTTTTTGGATGTAAACCAACTCAAAAACTCTGAACGCTGACGACACTGCTATTACACTATAGGCTGAGGTACCTCACATGACCCAAGTTAGTGGTTAAGCTTTCTTCAGCATTAAAACCCCTGACCCTCTCATCTCCCAATAATACCAGCTGTAGGGAGAAAGTACTATGCCAGCCAGGGCTTAAAAAAAAGGAAGAAAAGAAATTCAATTGGTTCACTCCCAGCAGAATCAGTATTTTAATGTTTCTGTTCTTGCGTTTCTTCTGTAGGCCTAATTTAACTGTTCTGAAACCAGTTTAGAAAAAAATATAGGTTAATAACATTATTTATTTATTTTTTACTTTTTTTGTCTGTAATATAATAATAATAATAATAATAATAATAATAACAATAACAATAACAATAATAAAAGTACAGTGTTTTCTTTAAAAAAAAAAAAAAAAAAAAAAAACTAAGAGTCTTAGTCTGGAATCTTGCCAATACAGCATTTTTTTTTTTTATTTAGCCAAATGTTATTAAACAAATGGAAAAACTGTCAACAAAATTAAAGTTTTTTTTTTTTCCAAGATATTTAAAATGCTTACCGTATGGTTAAAAATTATGCTACTCATATAAAACTGCGTTTTGAGAGAGAAAAAAAGTCACTTATTATTAATTATTAATACATAATTATTAATACATAATAATAATATTAATACATAAAAATAAAATAAAATTCCAGTCAATAAAGCAAAATATTTATAAAAAATAAAGCTATAGGCTATTTTAGTTCCTTTCTAAAATGTAAGTTAACAGCACAGTGAGGTGGTGCTCAAGCTTAATGGCACAGATTGTACAGACTATTTGAATTGAGCAGTGTAACTTTTTATGTTTCTTTAACTATATTTTATTTAGATGATGAACAGGTTGCGATATCAAGTTAGCAAAATATGTGGTAACACTTTACAATAAGGGTACATGAATAATCATGTACTAATGCCTAAATTAATACTTAATTCATCAAATATTAATGATTATTAAAGTTGTTAACTAATCATAAACTAATGAAGAGCTATCCTTAACTACAACTGGGGTCATATGGATTCATGCATGAATAATGACTCATTAGTATGTTTAATTGATATTTCATTAATTAACATTCATGGGCAAACTAAATAAAACAGCCTCTTTAAGAAATAATAAGAAATACTCAGACTTTGAAATAAATTAAAAGAATTCATTTTATTTTTAACTGTTGTTAAAAAAAATTGAGCTTTTTACATCTTCAGCTTTGCCATAAACATTACTGGGTGGAAAAAGATTGGTTGATCCTCCTCATCAAGTGTAGAAAATACTAAATACATTAATAACTGATCTTGTTTTGTGTTGTTCTCTTTCCCTTTAAACTCACCCTGCTGTGACTTATATAACAGCTAAATAAAAATAAAACCTCAAAATCCACAAAGAACATTTGTAGAACAATCCTGAAGAAATGCCCAAACCGGAAAACAGTTCACTGTCCATTCAGATACAGGCCGTGATGATACTGTACCTCCACTCTCTGACTTCTTGAAAATCCACACCACATCTCTTAACCGGGCTAAATACTCGCTGTGTTAGTACATGTGTATTTGATAGTAAATATAAAATAAATAATGAGCTGAGTTTAGGAGGTAGTTAACAGTGAATTAATTATGATTGGGGCCCCTCAAGTAAAGTCATGTCAAAATAATGCATTAACAAGCCATGAATTAATGTTAGTGTATGCGTAGTTAATGAGTTAATTATTGTGGGCCCTCTCAAGTAAAGTCATGACAAAATAATGCATTAACAAACCATGAATTGATGTTAGTGTATGGGTAATTAATAATGAGTTAGTTATGATGGGCCCCTCAAAGTAAACTCATGACACAATGATGCATTAACAAATCATCAAATAAAAACCATTAAACATGCTGTAAGAGTCATCTTTATTCCTTTACACCACCAGTACAACAAACAACGATAAAGGTTATTTATAGTCCTTATATTATTTACATCATATATAGACTCAAAAGAAAGTCAAAACATACCTGTAACCGAAGCATACACAATTAAATGACAAAATAATACCATTAATTACTGTACATAACCTCCAATAAAACACAGATGCAAAAATTAATTTAATTATTAATTTGGTTTACAAAAGCAGCCAACATTTATTAGATTAAAATGCCAGCAAACCGCCAATGCTTAGAGTGTGACACTAATAAGTGTCCCACCAGAAGCAAACCATACATATTGACGTTATGACTAAACATAAAAGAAAAATACAAAATATTAGTCAAGTCACCTTTATTTATATAGCGCTTTTAACAATACAGATAGTGTCAAAGCACTTAAAAGTATCAAATTTGAGGACAGAGTGTCAGTAATGTATAATAATAAGATTAAACACTCAATTTTCAGTTAAGGGCATTTCATTATTGAATTCAGAGATGTCATTGTCTAGCTCAGTTTAGTTTAAATAGTATCCGTGAAATCAAATTGACGATAATCGCTAGAAATTAAGTATCCCCAACTGAGCAAGCAAGAGGCGACAGTGGCAAGGAACCAAAACTCCCTCTGTGACAGAATGGAGAAAAAAAACCTTGGGAGAAACCAGGCTCAGTCGGGGGGCCAGTTGGGCAATGATATCTGGCCAGGATATTATTGTTTATTTATTGTTTACTTATTGTTTTAATTAAAATTTTAAATGTATAAATGTATTATATTTCTATTTTTATATTGCTGGGATTTCTAACGATAATAGTATTATATAGTTAGGTATTTTATTATATTTTAGTTATTTTGTTTTATTTTTAGTTTTATTGTATTTTTAGTCGAGGTCTTCACTGGGCATATGTCCCCGGGGCTCGTCCAGGTGTCCGGCCTCAGCCGACGATCAGGGCCGCAGACATCATCTCCCGGCGCTGATCCACCATCTGATCCAGACATGGACTGAGAAACAGAATAAGAAAGAAACAGACAAATATTAGCGTAAATGCCATTCTTCTTACGATATAACGTGTACATCGTGTGTTATGGGGAGTGTTCCCGGTTTCCGGTTGATCTAATTAATGCAGCCTAACAATCCTTTAACGGATTTGAATAATAGAAGTGTAGTAGTGTGTTATGTGTAAGCCAGGTTAAAGAGATGTGTCTTTAATCTAGATTTAAACTGACAGAGTGTGTCTGCCTCCCGAACAGTGTTAGGTAGATTGTTCCAGAGTTTTCGCGCTAAATAGGAAAAGGTTCTGCCGCCCGCAGTTGATTTTGATATTCTAGGTATTATCAAATGGCCAGAGTTTTGAGAATGCAGTGGACGTGGAGGACTAACTATAATGCAATAAGAGCTTGCTCAAGTACTGAGGAGCTAAACCATTCAGGGCTTTATAAGTAATTAACAAGATTTTAAAATCTATTCGATGTTTAATAGGGAGCCAGTGCAGTGTTGACATAACCGGGCTAATATGGTCATACTTCCTGGTTCTAGTAAGAACTCTAGCTGCTGCATTTTGGACCATCTGGAGTTTAAGTGTGCAGAACAACCACCCAATAAAGCATTACAATAATCTAACCTTGAGGTCATAAATGCACAAATTAACATTTCTGCATTTGACTTTGAGAGCATAGGTCGCAATTTAGATATATTTTTAAGATGAAAAAATGCAGTTTTACAAATGCTAGAAACGTGGCTGTCAAAGGAAAGATTGCTATCAAATAGCACACCTAGGTTCCTAACTGATGACAAAGAATTTACAGAGCAGCCATCAAGTGTTAGATAGTGTTCTAAGTTATTACATGTGGGGGTTTTAGGTCCGATAATTAACACCTCTGTTTTTTCAGAATTTAGCAGTAAGAAATTACTCGTCATCCAGTTTTTTATATCGACTATGCATTCCGTTAGTTTCTCAATTTGGTGTGTTTCGCCGGGCCGCGAAGAAATATAGATCTGAGTATCATCAGCATAACAGTGAAAGCTAACACAGTGTTTCCTGATGATATTTCCTAAGGGTAACATGTAAAGCGTGAAAAGTAACGGCCCTAGTACTGAGCCTTGAGGTACTCCATACTGCACTTGTGATTGATATGATACCTCTTCATTCACTGCTACAAATTGATGGCAGTCAGATAAGTACAGTTTGAACCATGCTAATGCACTTCCACTAATGCCAACAAAGTTTTCTAGTCTATTCAAAAGAATGTTGTGGTCGATAGTGTCGAACGCAGCGCTAAGATCCAGTAGTACTAATAGAGAGATACAACCACGATCAGATGATAAGAGCAGGTCATTTGTAACTCTAATGAGAGCAGTCTCAGTACTATGAAACGGTCTAAATCCTGACTGGAAATCCTCACAGATACCATTTTTCTCTAAGAAGGAATATAATTGTGAGGATACTACCTTTTCTAGTATCTTTGACAGAAAAGGGAGATTCGAGATCGGTCTGTAATTAACTAGATCTTTGGGGTCAAGTTGTGGTTTTTTAATGAGAGGCTTAATAACAGCCAATTTGAAGGTTTTGGGAACATATCCTAATGACAATGATGAATTAATAATAGCCAAAAGAGGATCTTTGACTTCTGGAAGCACCTCTTTTAGTAGTTTAGATAGAATAGGGTCTAACATACATGTTGTTGGTTTAGATGTTTATACAATTCTTTCTCTCCTACAGTAGAGAATGAGTGGAGTTGTTCCTCAGGGGATCTATAGTGCACTATTTGATCCGATACTGTAGCTGATGGCTGCATGGTTACAATTTTATCTCTGATAGTATCGATCTTGGAAGTAAAGTAGTTCATAAAATCATTACTGCTGTGCTCTTGGGAAATGCCAACACCTGTTGATGCTTTATTTTTCATTAATTTAGTGACTGTATTGAATAAATACCGGGGGTTATGTTTGTTTTCTTCTAGAAGAGAGTTTTTAATGCTTTTCTGTAGGATAGGGTACTTTCCCGCCAAGCTATACAAAATACCTCTAGTTTTGTTTTCCTCCAGCTGCGCTCCATTTTCCGGGCTGCTCTCTTTAGGGTGCGAGTGTGCTCATTATACCACGGAGTCGGACTGTTTTCTTTGATCTTCCTTAAGCGTAAAGGAGCAACTGTATCTAAAGTGCTAGAAAAGAGAGAGTCCATAGTTTCTGTTACATCATCAAGTTTTTCTGCGCTGTTGGATATGCTGAGGAATTGAGATAAATCAGGAAGATTACTTACAAAGCAGTCTTTTGTGGTAGAAGTGATGGTTCTACCATACTTGTAACAAGGAGTAGAATTTACAGTTTTAGCTATATGGAGTTTACACAAGACTAGATAATGATCTGATAATAGTACTATGATACGGTCAAGACTAGATAATGAATTTCAACACCACTAACATCAATTCCATGTGACAGTATTAAATCTAGAGTATAATTTCGACAATGAGTAGGTCCTGAAACGTGTTGCCTAACCCCAATAGTATTCAGAATGTCTATGAATGCTGATCCTAATCTTTTTCATTATCGACATGAATATTAAAATCACCAACAATTAAGACTTTATCTGTAGCCAGTACTAACTCAGATAGAAAATCAGCAAATTCTTTAATAAAGTCTGTGTGGTGCCCAGGTGGCCTGTATACAATAGCCAGTACAAACATCATAGGGGATTTATCACTAACACGTGTTTCTCTAGATAATGGTATACGCAGCACCATAACTTCAAACGAGTTATACTTAAAGACTGCCCTCTGAGAAATACTGATAATATTGCTATAAATTGTAGCAACCCCTCCCCCTTTACCTTTTGGACGTGGCTCATTTTTATAACAGTAATCTTGGGGGTTAGACTCATTTAAAGTAATGTATTCATTTTGTTTTAGCCATGTTTCTGTCAAACAGAACAAATCCAGGTTATGATCATTGATCAAATCAATTACAAAAAGTGCTTTTGTAGAAAGGGACCTGATATTCCCAGGGAAAGCAAGGGCTGATAAAAATGTAAAACTGTAACTTGAATGCAATGTAAGTCGCTTTGGATAAAAGCGTCTGCTAAATGCATAAATGTAAATGTATATTCAGTAAGCCAAGTTTTATCATTTGTTTATCTGTATTATATCTGTTTTTTATTTGTTGAACATCAATTAAATTGTTACTCTTACTTTGGTTTGGATGTTTTCTGTATTTTCTAGTTTGGGGAACAGACACAGTCTCTATAGTGTGATATCTAGGTGAAAGAGTCTCTATGTGCTGAGAATTAACTGACTTCTGTGACGTGAGGCAGCTAGCAGACGGTCGGTTTAGCCAGTCTGTCTGCTTCCTGACCTGGGCCCCAGTTAGTCAAGTACGAACTCTAAGACTATGTGCCATATTTCTAGAGAGAAGAGCGGCACCACCCCAGGAGGGATGAAGACCATCTCTTTTCAACAGGTCAGGTCTGCCCCAAAAATTCTTCCAATTGTCTATAAAACCTATGTTATTCTGCGGGCACCACTTAGACATCCAGCCATTGAGTGACGACAGTCTGCTATGAATCTCATCGCCACAGTAAGCAGGGAGCGGACCAGAGCATATTACAGTGTCTGACATCGTACTTGCAAGTTCACACACCTCTTTAACATTATTTTTAGTGATCTCCGACTGGCGAAGTCGAACATCATTAGCGCCGACGTGGATAACAATCTTACTGAATTTATGTTTAGCATTAGCCAGCACTTTTAAATTTGTCAAGATGTCAGGCGCTCTGGCTCCCGGTAAACATTGGGCTATAGTGTCTGGTGTCTTTATTTTCACGTTCCATACAATAGAATCGCCAATAACTAGAGCACTTTCATTAGGTTTCTCAGTGGGTGCGTCACTGAGTGGAGAGAACCTGTTTGATGCTTTGATTGGAACGGAAGAGCGGTGTTTTGACCCGCGACTATGCCGCTTCTCAGTCACCCAGTTGCCCTGCTGCATGGGCTCTAATGCCGGAACCGAACAATGTACTGAGCTAGTCGCATCCAAAGCCGTATCTACAACCCTCACGTTCTTACTATCAACTAAAGTTTGGATGTGTGTCTCTAGTTCTAAAATCTTCTCTGTCAGCCTAACTATTTCCCTGAATTTATCACATGTGAATCCCTCGCTGCTGAGAGAGACAGATAAACTGTACATGTGGCAAGCGGTACAAGTAACGATGCAAGGAGAAGCCATTACTCACCATGAATGTCGAATGATTCACTTACCACTGTTGTTTGATGAACTTGTGAAAAATGGAGCGAGAGAGAAATGAAAACGGAGCGAGAAAAAAGAAAACAATAATAGGCGCGAACAGAACCGCGAGTGACAAGCTAACCGGCTAATGAATGATAACGCACTGCATGCGCGCTGCACTCGCAGTTTTATAAAGCGAACGATCAAATTAGTTAGATTAGTTTGATAGATAATACCAGAAATATGGTGGGAATTAAGTTATATATTATCACTTTAAACAACAGAGAGTGAAAGTAAGGTAAAGTTTCAATAAAAAAGCGGAGCTACAATCGCAAACCTCTCAGCAGCACAACAGACAGGAACAGATTGAAGCAATCAATCAGACTCAATCAGAATCGATCAGAGAGTAGCTAAATCAAGTTATTATCTTCACCAATTGAACGAGGCAAAAGGAAACAGTAAATTGATTTGGAAAAATGTTCACAGCCTTCTACAGAAGGAGACAAATTCTCCAGAAGATCTCAAGATCAAAGTTCAGGGAAATTTAATTCTAGATGATTACTCCATTGCTACTGCTTTTAATAATTTTTTTTATTAACTCTGTTAATGAACTGGGGGAAAAATTTGCAAAAAGGGAAAGAAATATTCTACCGTCTGATGTTGATAGCCAAGGTTTTAACCTAGCCATGACTAACGAAACACAGGTTAATAAAGTTATCAGTTCACTTAGAAATACTAAATGTAGGGATGTTCATCAGTTTGACACTAAGTTTCTCAAAACTCACAAAGATACTTAGCTCCTGTTATTTCTCATTTAATTAATTTATCATTTGAACAGTGTTTTTCCTACTGCTTGGAAGCAAGCCATTGTTTCTCCTATTTTTAAATCTGGGGATTATTGTGAGGTTAGTAACTATAGACCTATCAGTATATTGCCAGTAGTCTCAAAGGTTATAGAAAAGGTAGTTCTTGAACAACTGACATCTTATCTTAATACAGCTAAGGCTGGTTTACACTGTATGCAATTTGGTTTCAGAGTAAATCACTCCACTGAAACAGCTACTTTACACCTAACAGAGCAAATAAAATCTAAGCTTGACAAAGGTGGAACAGTTGGTGCTATATTTTTAGATTTGCGTAAAGCCTTTGACACGGTCAATCACAATGTTCTTCTTTCTAAATTATCTAAGTTCCAACTTTCATCTGGGGCTTTAGCATGGATCTCCTCATATTTATCAAACAGACAGCAATGTGTAAAAATTAAAGGGGTTCATTCTAATACCTTAAACTCTACAATGGGCGTACCTCAAGGATCAATATTAGGCCCTTTATTATTTAGTTTATATACCAATGATCTCCCACAGCAGTGCGAAGGGATACAAGTGCAAATGTATGCTGACGATACTGTTATTTTTACACATGCGAGAACTGCAGAGTTAGCTGCTGAAAAGCTAAATGTTGCTATGGAAAGGATTACACAGTGGTTAGAGCAATCGTGTCTTACTTTGAATACTGATAAAACAAAAGGGATGTTTTTTTCTAAAATGAAGGCGTGTTCTTCCAATGCAGATATTTTTATAAATGGTGAGAAGATAGAAATTGTCACTGAGTTTAATTATTTAGGTTTAACGCTGGATTCAAACCTTAGTTTTAAAAAACATGTAAAGAAATTGGTGAGGACTATAAAATATAGTTTGATAAATTTCAGACAAATTAGACAATGTCTACCTAATGATGTTGCTAAGACTTTTATGCATACTACAATTTTTTCTCATTTGTCATATTGTCTGACATGTTGGGGTCAAGCAGGAGAAACTGTTATTAAACTTTTAAAATCTCTTTACAAACTCTAAAAACTTTGGACAAAAAGTCTAAGTATCACCATTGTAGGGTTTTGGAGAAATACAATTTTCTGAGCTTTGACAACTTTAGACTTTTCTCGAATTTATATATGGTTTATAAAATTTTAAATGGCTTGGCCCCTTCTATACTTAGTGATTTTGTGCACTTTCGTTCTACAGTCTCTGTAAGATTTACTAGATCATCATCAACTAGTGATTGTGTTGTTCCATTTTGTCACTCTGCCCTTGGATTATCGTCTTTCTCAGTGAAAGCTATTACTCGTTGGAACACTCTACCAGAAGACATAAGGATGTGCACATCTATTGACATTTTTAAATTGAAAACTAAAATCTTATTTAAAATGAACTCAACTTTGTAAACACTGACATGGTTATGGTGTGGCTCTGATATGATGTGTATAAAAATTATTGTACTGTATGTTTTTGTTGTTTTGTTTTCATGTTTAATTGTGATTATGATTACCTGCCAAGGGACCGCAGATGAAAACTAGATATCGGCTAATTTCGGTACAATGCATGAAATGGAAACATTTATGTTAAAATTGCACATGGTCCCTTTTCAAATAAATTTTAATAATAATAATAATAGTCTTGCATTAGAAAAAGGGTTCAAAGCTTGTTTGAGAAAATAACAGGCAGCATATTTTTTAAACAACTCAGTTGTTCAGTTTATATGATATTGTTATGTAGTACACTAAATACATTAAAAGCACAGATTATGACAGATTTCACATAACATGTTACTCACGTAAATTACTACTTCCTCCATATTACACAATCAAGCACTCAAAGATAATATATTGTTCCCGCTACTTTCCATGTAATGGTACTTTTTACCAGCACCAACTTTCTTTAATTTCACCCCTTCTTTCTAAAAAAGTTCACAGCACAGCATTTTCATTTCAAGGAAGTTAGTTGTGCTTGGGAGCTAGCCATGTACGTTCCTAAAATAAGTATTAAAGATTTAATATATCTGCTGGGTGTGTGTATTAAATTTGGCAGTTTAAATATGGTTCTCCATTAACACTTCAAAACAGGATTATGAATGACCAATAACTACGAGAAGTAATTTTTCCACTGAAATATCAGTCATCTTCCTATCAAAGGTTTATGGGGCCCATGAGGGTTTGGGGATATTATTTTGGAGCACTGCTCTAGTCCTGTCAAACACAATTAGTGAGAGACAAGTCTAAGTGATTCAGTTGGGTCTAGCTGAGTTTGTGACAGTCAGGGATAATCAAAGGTAAATGTACAACTCCTTTTTTCTTCATCTTGTGGACATCTATCGTTTCATAAAGTTCCTCATTCGCTACTGTCCACATCCTCGGTTACTTATCTTTCCACATCTGTCTCTCTCTCACTTTGGGACTAAACAGGAAAGGATCGGGCCAGGGGCCTGATGGCAGGACTTGGTTAATCAAGGATTTCCTCTGGAGACAAACTTCTATAAATGGCGGTATCACTGCTCAAGATCACAGAGTTCAGTTTTTGTCATTACATCCTGAATGGCACTGATGGATCTCTCCTCATTAATCAATGTCTTAATGTTCACTGAACGACAGACCCATTTTTGGCAAGCACATTTTTATATACAGAAATATACAGCTTCACTGTGACAACATGATCCATTTGTAGAGATCTAGAAGTTGTACCATAAGACTTCATATTCAGGCTTATCATTTAACATTCCCAAACATGCTGACAGTTTTGGATTCTTCTCAATTTAAGTACCTCATCAACGATCGATCGCTGACTCATTGAACAGATGTCTGTCCTCAGTATTTCAGAAAAGTTAAGGAGTTGATGTTCTAACGCAGGGGATTTTCAAGGTGTAGCAGATGGACAAGATTTGTAACTGTTGTGTAAATGACACTAAAGTACTTTACTAATGTTTTATAAAATTACAGATAAATTATAATTAAATGTTGCGCTTAAAATAACAGAGTTAGATAACTTCAGAACTTACTGTATTGTCGGCTGTCCAGAAAGCCTGTTAGGTCTGTTTCCGGCCTGACTCTCTTGTCACTGGCATTGTTATTTGAGATTGCAGCTTTGGCCATGTGGCTCATAGAGCACAAGGTGGGGCAAGTAGGACAGACATTAGTGCAAATCGCACACTCACACTCATATTGGCGTTTCTTAAACCATGGATTGGCCCTGTGGACATCCAAAAAATTAACTGTTTTAAAAAATGTTTTATTCTCTAACAACTAACCATATTTAATTTGTCCACTAACAATGTCCAGCTTACAGTACATGCATCAGAAGAGATTTCTGTTGTTGTTGTTTTCCCACCACAGTGTCATTTCCAATACATCTCAAAGTATGTGTGTGTGTGTATGTGTGTGTGTGTGTGTTCTAAATACATAAAATTAAATAATACTTTCAGACTTTTTGCATAATCTGAAAAATTACACATTTCCTTGGTAAACAAGTACAGTAACTTACAGTCATGCTTTGGTAGTTTTTGAAAAAAGCAATAAATATTGAAACGTACATATCTAAGGTGATAGTAGTTTTAAATATGTAATAATTTAATCACTTACATTAAAATAAAGTATGAAAACATGAAAGTTTCTGACCCAAAAACTCCCCCAAGCTGAAGAAACACCCAATTAAAATAAACCCACAAAGTATTTTGATTCTTACTGTCATTGGATTAATTAAGTCCTAACCAAATAGCATTTATTTTAAAAACACACTTTTCAAGTAAAACATTTCCAAGTAAAGAGATGAATGGGTGCATGTATAGATAAATTCCTGGATGAAATCAATTATAATCCACATGACAGAACTTTAAGGGAAAAATAGGACCTCATAGCCCCTGTGCACAATCATTTCCTGTGATCGACAAGAGAATAAAAGCAATATATTTTTTCCCAAAACCAACAAATGGTGTGGGGATCCTGATAGGAACACTCTATCCCTTATGAACAGAAAAGAGTGACCTTCATGCTAACATGGACAAGCGTTTTCCACTCCACAGACTGCATCAAAAACAATTGGATAACTTGTTAAAGTTGTACTTTCCTAGCCTAAATTTCAGGCAGACATCAAGTAATTAAATTTTGACTAGTATAATAATAATAATGAATATAGCTGCAAGCAGCGATTACCGGGGTTCACGCACTTAAAGGCCTTCATGGCTTCTATGCTGTCAGGGGTTTCAGCCAGCATGAAATGTATGGCTGACACCAGAACATATCCATGATGGAGAATATGATGACACACAGAGTAATGAAAATGTTGAACTATATCACTTAAGACGCACTCTATTACTTAACATGCTAACACACACATATAATTTACAGGTAATAAAATGCTTACTGGAACTGTCCTGTTTATATTATTTTTAGTGCTGTCAATCAATTAAAAAAATTAACTAATTAATCGTATATTTTTCTGAAATTAATTGCAATTAATCATGATTAATCCCACCTAACATTAAAGTTTTTAAATATACTTTTATAGTGCAATAATTCCACATTCAATCTTCAAATTAATGTACAAACAACATAAAGACAGTACATTTTTAATATTTGTTTAATGGCATCTTTATTTTTATGACTGAAGGCCAGTATCACTGATACCAAGTAATAATGATTTCCCTATAAAAATGTTTCCCCCTAATATTTAACCATTGACTATAGCCATTCAACTTTACATTATAATTAAGAGCTATCAATTTTAACATTTATTAGACTTTAAAAATAACTTCTAATTTAAGTGAACTTAAAACAATCTTCACATAAACCCATTATAATAAATGTCATATTTATCTACCTGTGCCCCTCAGCAGAAATATACAGAAATTGAATAAAGTTATCAAACACTAAATTCTAATACAGATGAATCCTTAAAACTATAAAAGTTATTGATTTCCTCTTTTTTCTTTTGTTCTTGATGAACAGACATCACAGCAGCTGGTTATTAGGTTGTTTTGGCTGCTATTTCTTTAAGAGCTGCCGCTGCTGAACATGACGCGGATCTGACACGCATCATATTTTCTCTCAACTCTCTTTACCTTTTCTGACCCACTTCAGGTCGGACCCATTTCAGTCTCTACTAATGAGTTGAATCGGGTGTATTATATGAGGGAGACAGTGCTAGGATGCTCCAGGACAGTTTTGAAAACCATTTCAGAGACATGTTCTTAATGTAACTCATATATAACATATTACATGCATGCACAGTTTTATGGCAGCTTTCTAATTGCCTTTTTGGTAACTTCATGACTTAACTGATCACGACATTGCATGCTCGTAGTTTCTTTCGTGATTTGATATGAAATGATACAGGCTATGTGCGAGCCGGCACTTTTGTGCATGTATTGAAGAGCACGCGCTGCGAGCACAGTACAGTTTCCAGCTCGTTTGACTTGCGCCTGACGCTGAAGTGAAGTTTGCTCATAAAGGCGTTCTGCCGCTGAATAAATACACTTCTTGTCAAGAAAAAAGAGACCGAATTAGCAGTTATGAGTGGGGTGGCCAACCCTAGGCCCCGCCCCTGCGTTAACGGCGTTTAATAATTTTAACGCATTAAACTGAAAAAAATTAATCGCCTGCGCTAACGCGCTAACATTTTTCAGGTTTAAGTTTAATCATAACGTGGCATAATTGTCCAAACTGATATGTCTGTTTAAATGAAGTGGTAACTTTGACTAAATGTGATTTTAAATGTAATAATAATGATTTTAAACTATCTGAATATCAGAATCTAAGTAAAACCTGAGAAAAGAACTATGTAAGTGATAAGTGAATGAGATAATGAGTGATCTTTTGCTGTCATCTAGTGGTTGTATTTGCATTTTCAGGGAATACAGCATAGACATGTACTGTTTTTAACCTTCATAACTGTTATAGTGTCAGTTTCTGTCCAATCTCCATACAATTTTGCATGATTGTTTAGAATCATATAATGCATGAGTTTACAGTTTTGTGATGTTTTGAGTTTTCTTTTAAGATTTATAGACTTTTGAGTACACTAGATCAATACTATATTTTGGAATGGCCCTGTTATAACTGTCCAAATGCAAATGTTCAACATTTTTTATAATTATTGATCTAGACAGTCCAGAGAATTGCACTGCAGTGGTTTTATTGATTTTGAGTTAAAAACCTAGGACTAGTTGGCAAAAGTAGGTTTTTAAATAATATCAAATATTTAGTTGGATTGACAGCAGTGGTTCTAGAGGCAAAGTTGTTCTGAATGAGGAGCTCTATCATATGATATGAAGATCTAGATCTAGTTTCATAAAGTTTTGAGTGTTCCTTTAGGTTTTATAGGCTTTTGGGAATATGTGGCCATACCCCTTTTCTAAATGACCCTGTTATAGCTAACCAAAGGACAATTTTTTTTTTTTTTTTTTTTGGATAATTATTTATCTAGAGAGTTTAGAGAACTGTGCTGCAGTGGTTTGATCGAGATTGATTGAAAAACCTAGGCGCCCCTGTAGTGTGCCCTTCAGGCCAATTGGGGCGTGCTACATGTAGGTGGTGTGAGCACTACCATCCCTCCAAGTTTCAAGTCTCTACAACGTACGGTTTGGTCTGCACGATCAGTTTTATGTGGAAATCGCTCATCTGTGACCATTCTAACAATTACAATAGGGTTTCAGTGCTATGCGCTTGAACCCCTAATAAAAAAGGCATTAAAAAGGCCTTTAAATAAAAAGAGTTTCAGCAATTCAAACTTTATCTGCTGATTACAAAAAAAAATTATCAAGCCAGGAGACATGTGCTTTGGAGAGGAAAAACATCGCTTTACTTTTAGGTCATTTATCATTGAAATGTAGGGGTTTTTATGTTTTTTGTTTTTTTCAAACCTTTTGTAGTGTAATAGCAATAATCATGGCCCGATCTCCATAAAAGTTTGCATGCTTCTTCAGGGTCATGTGAAGCATATGCTCACCTAATTTCGTTAAGTTCTGCGTATAGCAGACCATTTTTTCAGTCGTTTAATTGTCATTTTGCATAGGAAAAAATGTTGCATTTTTCACCTTTATAACAGTTGCAATGCCAGCTATGGCCCGGATGTGCATAAAAGTTTTCGTGCTTGTTTAAGAGTCATGTGACACATGTGCTCACCTAATTTCGTGAAGCTGGGTGTAAGTCTGGCAGGAAGAGGGCCGTTTTTGGCCATTTCATGGGATTTGCCATAGAAATACAGCATTTTTTAACCTTTCTAACAGTTATAGCTGCAGCTATGGGCCGATCTCCATAAAAGTTTGCATGCTCATTTAGAATCATGTGTCGCATGTGGTCGATCAGTTTTGTGAAGTTTTGAGCTTGTATTTAGGGTTTATAGGCCTAGGGGTATGTTTGGCCACACCCATTTTCTAAACGACCACTTTATAGCTATCCAAATGGGAAAATTCAACATTTTTTTTATTATTATTGCCCTAGAGAGTCCATAGAATTGTACTGCAGTATTTTTTATTTATTTATTTTATTTATTTATTTATTTATTTATTTATTTTTGAGGTTGAGTGTGAAACCTAGGAGTAGTTTGCAATAGTAGTTTTTTTTTTGTTTTGTTTTTTAATAATGCCACATATTTAAAGAACAATTTGATTCACAGCAGTGGTCCTAAGGCAAAGTTGTTCAGAATGAGGAGATCTATCATATGATATGAATACCTTGTGTTTCTGTGAATATATGAACAGCTTTTTTTTTGCAATTTGAGGTCATTAACTATAGAAATATTGTGTTTTTGAGGCCTTTTTAACTCTTATAGCGCCACCTGTGGTCTGATCTCCATGAAACTTTGCATGCTTGTTAAGAGTCATCTCTCACATGTTTTCACCAAGTTCTGTAGAGTTTTGAGTTTTAGGTTTTATAGGCTTTTGGGTATTTTTGGCCACATCCCTTTTCTAAATTGCTCTATTAAGATTCAAGATTCAAGATTTTTATTTGTCACATACACAATTATACAGAGTATAACCAGCAGTGAAATGTTAGTCAGGTCCACTCCATGGACAGTGCAATTATATGCAATACAAACACAAAGAATAAACATAAATATAAAAAATAAAAAATAAATGAGGTAGAGATAAAAAATAAAATATAAAATAAAATGTGCAAAAAAATAAGTGTGCAGGACAGTATACTGTAGACTTAATAAATAATAATATAAGAAGGAATG